>VWZS01003079.1:12679-29364 GCA_013397075.1 Rhabdornis inornatus | reverse complement strand
TTGGCATGGAGCACAGGGCTGGGGTTGGGCATGGAGCACAGGGCTGGGGTTGGGCATGGAGCACAGGGCTGGGGTTGGGCATGGAGCACAGGGCTGGGGTTGGGCATGGAGCACAGGGCTGGGGTTGGGCATGGAGCACAGGGCTGGGGTGAGCATGGAGCACAGGGCTGGGGTTGGGCAGGAGGCTCCAGGGACACCTCCCCGTAAGGTGACAGCTCCGTGAGGGACAGCCCTGGGAGGAGATTTGGGCTGGCACATTCTGGAAGGAGGAGAAATGGGAAAAACCCACCCCAAAATGCAAGGGAGGAAGACAGGACTTCAAGCAATCCCAAATCTTCCTAGTTTTTACTGGTAGCAATCCCAAGGTTCCCACACATTCCTGTTACCTCTGTCTGTTTCTGCCCCCAGAAAGAAAAGAAAAAAAGCAAATTCCTAACTTAAAAATTTCCCTAACTTCCCAGTTCTGAGGCCGCTTACCAGGACAAAATGCACAGTGCAGCCTGAGACTTTGAATCCACTTTCCAGGGACCCTTGATGGGCATTTCCATCCTTGATGAGTGGAAAAAGTGATGGAGAAGCATTCAAAATTTTCCCTGGGTATCAGTGTGAGAAAAAAAAAATGAAAAAAAAGAAAAAAAAAGATAATTTGAACTTAATTTCTTTCACTTAATTTCAGCACTGCTCTGATCTGAGGGAATTCTGCTCTTCCAGGAGCACAGGTGCAGCAACATTCCCAAAGGAGCCTGTCCAAGCTGTCATTGAGTGAGTAACTCCTGAGCAAGGCCTCAGGAGCTGACACTAACTCACTGCTCACCCTTTATTAACTCACTGCTCACCCTTTATTAACTCACTGCTCACCCTTTATTAATTCACTGCTCACCCTTTATTAACTCACTGCTCACCCCTCACTCACTTGGGGCACACATGGAGCTGTGTCAGGGCGAAATCCCTCCTGGGAATGGATAAATCTGTCTTTCTCCCCTTTTTCTCTGAGTGGGAACTGCAGGGACTGAGTTCAGCAGGACTCCACAGCCCAGGTCCCTGGCAAAGGATGGGATCAAACTCCATCCCTAGGGAAGGCACAGACCCACCCCATGCCCTCGTTTTGCCCCTCTGTCACTGCTGAGGCAGCACAAGGGGTTCCTCTGGCAATCCTCAGCCAGAATCCCAACCAGTCCCACTGCCAGAGGGAATGGAAGCAGAATCCCAACCAGTCCCACTGCCAGAGGGAATGGAAGCAGAATCCCAACACAGCCCCATTGCCAGAGGGAATGGAAGCAGAATCCCAACACAATCCCACTGCCAGAGGGAATGGAAGCAGAATCCCAACACAATCCCACTGCCAGAGGGAATGGAAGCAGAATCCCAACACAATCCCACTGCCAGAGGGAATCACAGGGATTCACCCTGCTCAAATGTCAGCAGTGCCAGCAGGGCTGGGGGATTTAATCAAAGGACAACAAATTCTGACAGTGAGTCAACCACCCCTGCTTTAGTTTCTCTCTTAATTTCTTACCTTTCCATTTTCGGAGAAAAGGGCTGGACAAAACTCTCATGAATCCTGACAGACAGATCAGCTCCACTGAGAATTCCTCCAGGACTCTGTCGATGGTGCTGTCGAATTCTGAGCGACTCCCATACAATTTGTGATCAATCACCTGCGGCAGTGAAACACAACAAAAGCCACATCAAGGAAGCAGCTCGGTGGGATTGATGGCAGCTGCTTGGGCAACAAAGAGGAACAAACTGGATTCATTCCAGGACACTCCATGATTTGAAAGGAGGGTGCAGTGAGGTGGGGTCAGTCTTTTCTGCCATATCCCAAGTGAAAGGGTGAGAGGAAATGGCCCCAAATTGCACCAGGGGAAGTTCAGATTGGAGAGTAGAAACAATTTCTCCCTTCTCAGAGTGGTCAGGCACTGGGATGAGCTGCCCGGGAATGTGGTGGAGTCAATTGGCCAGACCCTCTGGGTAAGGGGAGGAGGAAGTTCTTTATTTCTACCCCACCTCCCATTTTCATCCCCCCAGCTGAGGGCTGATTCCTGACTCTCCTGAGGACCTTCAAACAAGGGGCTCACAAACTGTGGTGCTCTTGCCTGTGAAAATGTGAGTGAATTTTGATACCACTTTTTTTTAGAGATTAGTCAGGAAAAAATGTCACATGAATCCAACTCAAGAGCTGAAGAAACTGCTGAACCCTCTCCATGCAGGGACAGCCTCTTGCAGAGTTTATTTCCATCTGTGCACAGCTGTAAAAACAGCTGCTCAAACCCACTTGATGTCAGAAGGGGGAGTTCCTGTGTTTGACATCCCAAGTCATGGAATGCTCTCAGACAATGCTGATGGTCCTTGCCAGGGGTTTTTATGGAACAAACCAGAATAAATTCCTGTCCCAAAGAGCTGCTCTGTGGCCCACAGGCAGGAGAAAACTTGTGCCACTGAAAGGGATTGGGCACAATGTGAGACACAGGTTTTCATCCTGGACAGGAGAAGCTGCAGGGAGAGCTCAGAGCCCCTGGCAGGGCCTGAAGGGGCTCCAGGAGAGCTGCAGAGGGACTGGGGACAAGGCATGGAGGGACAGCACACAGGGAATGGCTCCCACTGCCAGAGGGCAGGGCTGGATGGGATCTTGGGAATCAGGAATTGTTCCCTGGCAGGGTGGGCAGGCCCTGGCACAGGGTGCCCAGAGCAGCTGTGGCTGCCCCTGGATCCCTGGCAGTGCCCAAGGCCAGGTTGGACACTGGGACAGTGGGAGGTGTCCCTGCCATGGCAGGGGTGGCACTGGGTGGGATTTGGGATCTCTCCCAACCCAAACCAGTCTGGGATTCTGTGATTCTAAGGAGGGATAAACCCAGGAGACAACACATTTCTGTGCTTTGCAGAACCTGAATTTTGAGGCAATCTCAGACCCAAACCATCCATTGAAATCCCTTCCCTGGGATGTAACACCCACTGCCCAGCTGGGAGGAGCTCCCAGAGCCCAGTGATAACTCCCAGCTCTGTGCTCCATCCACAGATCCACGGGGAAAGTTTCACACTGAGGAGAAACCTCAATGCTCAACAAACCCCCCGTGGGCTCAGCAGCTGGGGATCCAAAGGAGAAGGAGATGAATCCTTACCCTGGTGGGAATTCCAGCACGGGCAGCGCTCCGCAGCTCCTCCACCCCAGGTCTGTTGGAGATGACCAGAACCAGCTGGGCACAGCTGCCAGGCTCCCGGGCAGAGCCAATGAGCCCAGACAGGGCAGTGCCTCCAGGGGACAGAGCAGAGGTGGGGGGACATTATTGGAACCCCGGGCACTGAGAATTTCAGACTTTCTGTGCTGCCAGGCACTGAGCCCTAAGGAAATCCCCATCTGACCTGAGATTGTAGAGAAGCTTCCAACATGGAATGATAGAACTGGGATCATGGGGGTGTAGTTGGAATAAAGTGTGTAATACCACATGGGGAAAAGGCTTAGAATTTAAAGTTTTAAAATACACATATAAAGCAAGATGAAGGTTTTAAGACAAAAGCTTCTTCTTCATGAGTTTGGGTGATATTGTGTAATTAAGTAAAAAAGTCCACATTGCAAGCCACGAGTGGTTAGTTATTAAGTTAAAAGTAAAAATAATTTAAGTAGCATATCATAATTAGTTTACCCCTAAAAGGCCTTGTTAAAAATAAGACTCAATTTTTAATTTGTTAACTTACAGTACTGTAAAACTCACAGTTTGTGAAACTGTGATACAAAAAGAAAAAAACTAAATCTAAGTCCAAACAAAAAATACCATCTCACTCATTTAATCCCGACCCTAAAAAAAGAAATAAACCCCAACACACGTGAGCACCCCCAGCCCTGGGAGGGGCTCTCAGCTTTGTGTGGACAAGGATCTGCTTGTCCACACACAGGACTGAGGGTGGGGGCACTGCTAAAGCTCAGTTTTTTAAGCAGTGCAGCACAACTCCTTGACTTGTAGTCAAAGTGCAACCCTGGGCTTTTGAAAGGTCTGGAGATTGCATTGAATAAAAAGCCAGGTGGGCACACCTGAGCTGTGTAAGGACATTCTCTGTGCCAGGACAAGTGGCAGCTCACCTGCTCCAGAGACAAGAACAGCCACCTTCACCTTCCTCTTCCTGGGCTGGGGCTGGGTCTCAGCACTGCTGCTGCTCAGCAGCTGCTGGGAGCTGCTCAGCTGCAGGGCCTCTGCAAGATTCTCCACTTCAATGTGAGAACCTGCTCCAAACACATGAGGAAAGGGTTAGATCTTACCTTTCCTTCTAAACTGACTTTGTGTAGCTTATTAATAATGTTTTAACAACAAGAAATTATATCAGCAATGAATTTCTGCTGGCACAGACAGAGCTCCAAAGGGATTCAGTGCTAGAACAGCCCAGAACCCAGGAGCTGTGCTGCTCTCTGGTGTCACCTGCTCACAGAGCTGTTCACAAAGGCCCAGGCCTGGCCTTCTCAAGGATTAGTCCCATCTTTTACACCTCTCATGTTGCAAAAGGACACTAAAAACGATGCTGGTGGAGCTGAGGTGACATTTTGGCTGCCCAAACTGTTGGGTTTGCAGAGGGATTTTGGTTCATGTCCTGCTGGATGTCAATCAGTGACACACCAGGATTCAGACTGGCCATCACCACACATGACTGTACAAAGCTGTGGCCTGAACTCAACCTTTACACAGATCTGTGTGAGCTGGAAGGGCTGGACAGGAGGGGACTTGATCACCATGAGTGTGGTAAAATATCCACTGATTTTTGGAACAATCAGCACAGAGATTTCCTGAAGCCTCAGGGATTGGAAGAGGTTATCCAGGTGCTGCCACTCTCAAACAAGAACTCATTTCTCATTTATCTAATACTGAAAAGTAGATGTGGAGGTTTCCAGTAGCCTCCAGCTTAGTGAAACAACAGGAAAGTGGTGTGAACTACACAAACTTTGGGAGTCTCTTCAGTCCCACGAGGACACCTGCTCACCTGTGTGACAAGGGGCAACCACCTTCCCAATCAGCCAGGCCTCCTGCTGCCTCTGGATGTCCTGGAGAACGTGCTGGGCCAGCTCCTTCTGCACGAGCAAGACAGCCCCAATCCCACAGGGAAAGGTCTGAGCCATCTCCTCTGCAGAGAGGTTCCCCTCCTTGTAAAGCCAGGAAAAGATTTCAGGGATTTTCCAGCTGAGAGCATCTGGGAAAGATTGAAATTCGTGTGTGGGCAGCAAAAATGTTTGTTATTTTTATTATTTACTGTCTGCAATGACAGTGATGTGTCACAAGAGCTGGTAGAGACCAATTCTTCCTGCCGCAGAATTCCCAAATCCCAGAGTTTGGAAAAGTCCTCCCAGCCCAGGCAGTCCCAGCTGTGCCCCATGCCCACCTTGTCCCCAGCCCAGAGCACTGAGTGCCACCTCCAGGTGCCACCTCCAGGGCTGGGCACTCCAAAGCTCCCTGGGCAGCCCCTGCCAAGGCCTGAGCAGCCTTTCCATGGGGAAATTCCTGCTGCTGTCCAAGCTGAGGGCACCTTAAAGTCCACCTCAATCCATCCCCTGCCATGGGCAGGGACACCTTCCACTATCCCAGGTTGCTCCAAGCCCCAGTGTCCAACCTGGCCTTGGAAATTTTTTTCTTTCCTTTTATTCTACAGAAATACAACCCCCACACAGACACCTTTCTTTCCTCCTCCCCATCCCACTGTATTTTTAGACTCACATGAACATGGTTTTCCTTACTATTTCGAACTTCTGAATTCTTTGCCCAGTTTTGGCCTCATCAGAAAAAGTTCTGCCTCCCTCACAGATGTCAGGTGTTGTGGGGAAGCTACCAAAAAAGTGCATTAAATCTGTGTGTGTGGAGCAAATCGTGCAAATTTATTCTCCCACCAAACCTCAGTATTTGGTCAAAATGTTTTGTTTGGAGAGGTGTCCTGAGGAACACGCTATCTTCTCCAACACCTTTTGTCCTAGAGCTGTGCTGCCTTTAATCTCCTCTGGAATTTCCCTTCTCCAACAAAGAGTGGGGCTGTGACTTGGAATAGGAATGGTTTTGGAAAGCACCCTTGGAAAGCACACGCTTGGGGCCGTTCCTCTCTGCAGGGACATTTCTGAGGATTCTACAGCTGAAGCTGAAAGGTCAAGGCCATGCTGTGCCTGAGTTTTGTGCCCCAGGAACACCTCAGGTACTTTACTTACCCAGGACAGCGCTGAGGTGCTCGGGCAGGAGCCTGGAGATGCCCCCCAGGAGCCCCTCAGCCGTGGGGGCAAAGCCCTTCACGTGCCCCGAGCGAAGGATGGGCACCAGAGCTGGGCTGAACATTTTCCCTGGGGTCAGCAAAACATCTCCTGCAAACAGACAAAGAGTCAGCTCAGTCCTTCTGTTTAAAACCTCATGAGAGGTTTAGAATTAAAAAATCACAGAATGGTTTGGGCTGGGACGGAGCTTAAAGCTCACCCAGTGCCACCCCTGCCATGGAAGGGACCCCCTCCACTGTCCCAGTGTCCAACCTGGCCTTGAGCACTGCCAGGGATCCAGGGCCAGCCACAGCTGCTCTGGGAATTCCATCCCAGCCCTCCCCACCCTCCCAGGGAACAATTCCTTCTCATATCCAACCTAAATTCCCCCTCTTTCAGTTTGTGCTCCTTTCCCCTTGTCCTGTCCCTCCATGCCTTGTCCCCAGTCCCTCTCCTGCTCTCTTGGAGCCCCTTTGGGCATTGGAAGGGGTTCTGAGCTCTCCCAGAGCCATTCTCCAGGCTGAATTCTATGAATTTGTTTCAAAGGTCATGGTGTGTTTTTGGGAACGCTTCCCTGAACAAATTCTCCCCCAGTCCTTGGGAAGGATGCAGAAGTGCTGCCCACACTTGCAGAGCAGTGAACACAACCCAACCCCAAAGCCTGATTAACCCAGGCCGATGGGAACAGCCTGGCCCTGCAAACCCCTCGGGAAGAAGAAGGCCAGCACACCCAGAGTGGTGTCCCCACAGCTGCCCGGGGCTGGTGAGGAGCAGTGCAGGGAGGACGTCAGGAGGATCCTGCGCACGACGCTGAAGCCGCGGCCGTGGATGCTGGGGGAGCCCAGCCCCAGCAGCACATCCCCCTCCTGGGCTCTCTGCAGCCCCAGCAGCCTCTGCCCCCTCTCCACTGCACCCACCACGAACCCAGCCAGGTCACAGTGCCCAGGGGGACACGGGGATGCCACTTCTGTCACCTCCTCACCTGCGAGGGGACACAGCGGTCAGCACCTCCTGTTTGTGTTCGTTTTAGACTCACACCATCCCAGTTTGGGTTGGGTGGGACCTCAAATCCCATCCATTCCACCCCTGCCATGGCAGGGACACCTTCCACTGTCCCAGGCTGCTCCCAGTCCCCCAATTCCTTCCCAATATCCCATCCAGCTCTGCCCTCCCTCAGCTCAAAGCCATCATTGTAACACCATACATTTAAATTGATGGCATCTCCTAAATCAGCAGCACATCCAGGGACACACAGCATAAAAACATTCAGATAGATTTTTAAAATCCTTCTTGGTTTGTTAGCTCACCTCAAGACTCCAATGAAACAAAGCTTCATGAAAGAAGAAGTGTTTTTGCCATTATTATTTCTGATACTCACGTGGCACATCCCTGAGTATGGGAGAAGGAATGGAAACATTAACGTTGAAGAATGTGAGGCTTCCAGCTCTGTTCTCCTTTGTTCAGGGATAAAGAAGGAAGAACAAGGATCCAAGTGCACGAATACTAAACCCCATCTTTCTGTGCTGACCCATTTTACAGACAAGGAAGAATTGAAGCACAAATTCTCAACTGTTTTTCCACCAAACAGAAACCAACAATTCCAGGGCCACATTCTGCCTCCCCCCTCCCCCCAAGTCCATTTTTCTGGTGATAAATTCAACCTCAGACCTTCAAATCTCAGAGGAGAGGAGGGTCCATACCCAGGAAAGCACACCCTGCACTCCTGCAAGCCTCAGCTATTCCTTCCTTGATGGTTTCCATCACTTCAGCATCGAGTTTGCCACAGGCCAAATGAGTGAGGAAGAAGAGGGGCTCAGCCCCCTGGGCCAGGAGGTCATTGACACACAGGGCCACCAGGTCCTGCCCGATGGTGTCGTGTCTTTTACAGACCTGGGCAACCTGCAAAACGTGGTGGGAATGAGAAACAGGCAAAACTCAAATATTAGTCAGTGGAATCAGCAGAAACCTTATTTTCTCTGAAAGGAATCACTGCAGGACAGAACCTGGTGGAGCCACAGAATCAGGTCACAGAACCTGGTGGCATCACTACAGGACATAATGGAGGACATTACCTAGTTGAAATCAGGAGAAAACAGCTCATTTTCTTGCAGACAAAAAAAGAAAAATCTATTTTGCTTTTTTTAATATTAGTGTGAATTCCAGCCACAGCTACCTAGAAATTGTAATTTTGAGATTTTTTTTTGTTTGCTTTTTGGAATATTATCACAGACTCATGGAATGATTTGGGGTAGGAGGGACCTTAAAGCCCCCAAGTCCACCCCTGCCATGGCAGGGACACCTCCCACTGTCCCAATGTCCAACCTGGCCTTGGGCACTGCCAGGGATCCAGGGGCAGCCACAGCTGCTCTGGGCACCCTGTGCCAGGGCCTGCCCACCCTGCCAGGGAACAATTCCTGATTCCCAAGATCCCATCCAGCCCTGCCCTCTGGCAGTGGGAGCCATTCCCTGTGTGCTGTCCCTCCATGCCTTGTCCCCAGTCCCTCTCCAGCTCTCCTGGAGCCCCTTCAGGCCCTGGCAGGTGTTTGATAAAGCACAGACAGTTCCCTCAGGGAAGTTGCAGTTTGGTTTTAGAATCCCTCATGGTGTCTGCATTTCCCAGGTAGTGAACCCTGGGCCAGGTGTCGTGGCTCCCATGAAGTGCTGACATTTCCAGCTCTCAGGGGTACCCTGGAGTGTCCTGCCCAGCTCACAGGGCTGCCATGGGACAAAGGTTACACAGGGATCACAGGATTATAACATCAGAGAATTATTTAGGGTGCAAAAGATCACCAGTGGATAAATTTTCAAGGAGGCACCTTTCACTGACACAGTTCTGTATGTGCAGAAAAGCCCAGGACAGAGGGATGGGAAAGGGGAAAACGTGGATAAACACCACTGGATTCCAAATGGGGAGGGAGCAGCACCCAAACAAAGCCTGGGCTTGGATTCCTGACTCATTTCCCTGGCTGCTGGATTTAGGAATGCTATGGAAACAGGCATCCCACAGCCTTTGCTGCATGACAGCACCTCCCTCCCTCCCACTGCTCCAGGAACAATCCAGGCCAACCTTTCCTTGGCCAAGGAACAACCTTGGGAACAGCCTGTGGAAACACAGTTGGGAATGTCTCTGTGCCAAGCAGTTGGAACAAAGACTCACAAGAGCCAGCACCAATCACTTTTTCATGCTCAGAGGTGTCTGAGGATGTGAGACTGCAAAAGACCTTCAGGGTGATTCTGCTCAGTCTCCTGCTGTTTGGTATCCTGGCATTAAAGGCAGAAACCATTTGAACCAGGGGACATTGCTGTGCTTGGCAGTGAAAGGAGCTTCAGATCTCCACTCTCCTGATGGCTGAAAACCTTCTGATTTAATATATAAATAAATCCCCAGGGCAACTTATCCTGATTCAATACATAAATATATCCCTGGCTCAATTTATCCCAATTCACTAAATAAATATATTCCCAACTCAGCTTCTCCTGTATGTTCTTGGCTAATTAAAATTCTTTATTTCTTGGCTTCTTCAATGTTTATTTCCCCCATCTTTCCTTTCCCCAGTGCCCTGACAGAGATGCCTCTTCTCCCTCTCCACACACAATTTATTAGGCTGAGTCTGCCAGTTCTCCTTCCAACAACTCCCTGTGCTCCTCCACACAGATCCTCCTCAAAGCCAATGCACCCTCTAGTTTATAGCAGAAATTCTGGGTTTTAGTCCCTCAAGTTTTCAGCTAAGTTTTGGGTTATTATAATTCCACCACAAAGTATCTACATCCTCAATTAAGCATGGCAAGGCCTTGCACAAACAATCATTTACAAAGTTCAGGTGCCCACTGCAGTGGACTCAGGAGGTGTGCAGAGCTCAGGAGGGTGCAGATGGTGGCACTGAAACAGCCCTGGCAGGTGACATCAGCTTTGCTGCAGTGCAGCTGCCACTCACCTGCAGTTTGGGTCCAAGGCCCTTGGTCTGGGACACCAGGATGGGATCTTGGTAACCAGATGCCTTCAGGTCAAAGAAAGCAGCAAAGCCTCCTCCTTCTGAGTGACCTCCTGCAAGTACAAACATGGCACAGATTGGATTTATGGGGAATAAAAACAACCCAAACTCTCACCAAGGAAAGAACTGCAAATGATCACAGGCTGGAAAAGCCCTCCCAGCCCAGGCAGTCCCAGCTGTGCCCCATGCCCACCTTGTCNTTTATTTATTAATTATTTTATTATTTTATTTATTTCCATTATATTCCTCTCTATTCTGCACCTCTAAGAAGCAAAATCACCTCCATGGCAAGGCAGGCATTTGTTAATTATTCATAAGAAGAGCGATAAGAAAGAAATGAATTTTCTTTCTTTGTGTTGATCCCAGCCCAGTTTCCCAATCTCAGTTTCAATGCCATGAGTGCACTGCACACCCTGCAGGGAGAAAAGAACCAATATTCTGAGGGAATTCCCAGATTTTTCCCAGTCCTACCTGCCCTGGTGCCTCTCAAAGCTGATGTTTGTGGCAGATGCATCAAAACCTCTCTGGTTCCAGCTCCCACGTGTCTATCCTTGTACATCAGGGTTCTGTGGGGAGGGAAGGAGCTGCTGGTGATCCTTTCTGCAGGGCTCAGCCCAGATGTGAGGGCAGGAAGGAACATCTGGGCTCCCATCACAGTGCTCACGTACAGGGGCTGCTGCAGCAGCCGCAGGCCCCGGTGCCCAATGTCCCTCCTGAAGGTGGCCCCCTGGAAGTGGATGGTGGCCACTCCCCTGTTGGCTTCTCCCAGGGCTTCCATCAGGTTCTGCTTGACAGCAGTGATGGACAGGACTCTGCCACCACTTGTCACCACCCTGCCATCCTTCAGTGCTGTGCCCCCATGGAACACCTGCAGCCCCAAGGCCTTGGCTTGCAGAAGTCCTGCAAAAACAAAAGAGAATTCTCTGAGGATTTTGAATTGCGTTCTCTGTTGTCAAATCTCAGAATCAAGGTGGGAAGAGCCCCTCAGGATCAGCCAGTGCCACCAGCATCCCCCCAAAGCCTGTCCCCAAGGGCCACATCCAGACTGCTCCTGAACACTCCCACAGACAGTGACTGCAAACCTCCCTGGGCAGCTCATCCCAAGGCCTGACCACTCTGCCAGGGAAATTTTCTTTCCCAATCTCCAAGCTGAGCCTGCCCTGGTGCAATTTGAGGCCATTTCCTCTCCTCCTTTCCCTGCCCCTCCTGTCAGGGACTTGTGCAGAGCCACAAGGTCCCCCCTGAGCCTCCTTTTCTCCAGCCTGAGCCCTTTTCCCAGGTCTCTCAGCTGCTCCTCCCAAGATGTGTTTCCAGACCTTTCCCCAGATCCATTACCTTCTGTGGACAAAACACTGAAGATTGAAGTCCTTTATTCAGTCAAGGGAGAACAACAGAAGTTTTCACCTTTGCTTTTTTTCTGAGAAATAGCATCATCAATGAAAGGCATCCACTGCACTGGCCCCAGGAATCCCCGTCTGGAATTCCAGTTCCAAGGCCAGACCGGTTTGGGCTGGGAGGAGCCTTAAATCCCATCCAGTGCCACCCCTGGCATGGCAGGGACACCTCCCACTGTCCCAGTGTCCAACCTGGCCTTGGGCACTGCCAGGGATCCAGGGGCAGCCACAGCTGCTCTGGGAATTCCATCCCAGCCCCTCCCAGGTTAAAATTCCTGCCCAATATCCCATCTAAACCTGTAATTTTTCAGTTTGAAGCCATTCCCTGTGTGCTGTCCCTCCATCCCTTGGGAATTGTCTCTCTCCATGTTTCCTGCAGCTCCTTCAGGCCCTGCAAGGCCACACTGAGCTCAGCCCAAAGCTTCTCCTGTCCAGGCTGAACAATCCCAGCTGTGCCAGCCTTTCCTCCCAGCAGAGCTGCTCCATCCCTCTGCTCATCCTGCTGCCTCCTCTGGGCTCTCTCCTACATGCCCACATCTGGGGCACCCCAAATGTAAACAAAGAAATCCCACAGGAACAGAAATATGGGATCCAGGAGCCACCACAGTACCTAGCTGTGCTCTCTTGGGGACTGTGGATAATTGGTGCAGGGCTTTCCTGCAGGAATTCACAATCCACAGGCATTTCCTGCCAGCTTCTCCCCTCTCCCTGACATTAAACCATCCATGCTGATGTTACCTCTGCACTCCCCCACGATTCCATCCTGCCCACTCCACACAATTCCCTACAACACCTGGAACTGGTGCTCCACAAACACTCACAGGGGGCTGGTCTGACTCAGGGAAGCAAAACTGTTCAAGGCTTGGAGTTTTTTTAGATTCCTGTTTTGAGGGAAGGATAAGGGAAGAGGAGGAGCTGCTGCCATCACCTGGGAAAATGAGATCCAAGCACAGTTTTCTCCTTTCTACAAGCTCAAGGGATTCTTCCCCCTGGCCTTGCTGCAATGGAAATCCAACCCCTTTGCATTCTGTTTTGAGGAATACTCCAGAATAAAAAGTTTGTCAAGCCATTAAAATCAGAGAATCACAGAATATCCTGAGCTGGAAGGACACACAAGGATCAATCACCCAGTCCAACCCCTGGCCCTGCACAGGACACCCCAACAATCCCACCCTGGGCACCTCTGTGAGCATCATCTAAAAATACATGATTCAACGTGAAAAAGAGAATAAACACTAATAAACCCCAAGAAACTCTGAAGTGGAAGATAATAAAAGAATGGGTTGAATTCCATTGATTTGACTGTTTTTTGTGATTAACAAGCAGGGGGTCAGAAACCTGCCAGGGACAAGGCACCAGAGCACGACCTTGTCCCTAGGCAATGGAGGGTCCCCAGAGAGTGCCAAAATTTGGGAGCCCTGGCCAGGAGCTGAGGTGCTGGGATGGGACTGGCAGGGCAGGAGCTGAGTGGGAAGGAAATGGTTCTGCAACAGCTCCCTCTGTTTTTAAACACTGTGAATATCTTCATGAGATCCTGAACCAGGAGTACTGGAACAGAGGAAATGAATATTGAATACCTGTAGGAATCCTGAATATCTATATCCAATATCCAAATGGTATTGATATCCAAATGAATATTGAATGCCTGTATGAATATTGAATATTGAATATCCAATATTCAAATAGTATTGATATCTAAATGGATATTGAGTACTGTATAAATCCTGAATATCTATATCCAATATCCAAATGGTATTGATATCTAAATGAATATTGAATACCTGTATGAATCCTGAATATCTATATCCAATATTCAAATGGTATTGATATCTAAATGAATATTGAATACCTGTATGAATCCTGAATATCCAGTATTCAAATGATATTGATATCTAAGTGAATATTGAATATCTGTATGAATCCTGAATATCTGTATCCAATATTCAAATAGCATTGATATCTAAACTAATATTGAATACCTGTATGAATCTTGAATATCTATGTTGAATAGCTATATGGATATTGAATAACTGTTTCTAATATATATATGAAGATTGAATATTTATATCAAATATCCATACGAATATTGAATATCTATATCTAACATATATAGATTTGTATACCTATGCAAATATTGAACATTTATATGAAATATCCATATAAATATTGAATACCCATATCTAGTATCTATATGCATATTGAACATCTATATCTAATATATGTATATAGAATATCTATATTTAATATCTATATGAATATTGAATACCTCCATGAATATTGAATACCCATCTCTAATATCTAAGTTAATATTGAATACCTATACAAATACAGAATATCCCAATGCCCACCTTGCCCAGAGCCCTGTGAGGAAGTAATTAAATAATTAACAACCTCCCAGAGTTACCTGTTACCTCCCTGCCTTTGTCAGAGTCTCCTGGGTATCCTGGGCTGGCCATGACCACACACACAGCAGTTCTGTTCTCTGACCAGGCTGGCATGCAGCTGCAGAGTTTGCCATCAATTGTTGCTTGAATCACTTCATAAAAATCATTTTTAAGCAGAGGGAGAATTACCTGTAGAAAGTTTTCACTTTAAGTGATGGAAGTTAATTTTTATTTTGCTGGCTTGCTGAAATTCACTTTAGGGAAAACTCAATTGATGGAATAAAATCTGTATGTGCCAAGCCAGTAGATTTGGAAACTCTGGGTGAGCATTTAATTTGCAGCATCTTTTGGCACCAGTCATAAATTTAGAAACACAAGGTGTGAGCTCATGTAGAAGGAACATGAATTTAGGCCCCTCCCATTCTGCTTCTATTAAAAAAACCGAAATCAGAGGAACAATGTTTTAACTTAAAGCCTTTAACTAATAATTCACAGGATAAGCCAACATTTTAAGTTACCTCAGACATTGTTTAAGATGTTCACATCCAGATCTTTCCCTAGAAGTAAACTACAGCAGTAAAAAGTAAAGGAGCATCTTTAATTTGCCAGTGTGTTCCACTCACCTGACACTGGGGATCCCCAAACTGGCATTTAAAGTTTAAGATCTTCACCCCCTCTTTGGTCAGCATCAAACCTGTTTGCAGCACACCTGGACACAAAGAGCACAGCCAAACAAATGAACTCAAACATTTTTCTTTTTCTCTTTCTTTCTTTCTTTCTTGAACTGCTTTAAATGAAACAGAGCATTTTGGAGTGTGGGATTCATTTCTGCAAATCAGAAGGCATTAGGAGCAAGAGTTCTGCATGTCATAATAATTCCTAAATATCCATAAAAGTGACAAGCAGCCACCTGAGGAACAGGGCACCACATTTTAAACCCCACAAAGCAAAGGTTCTCTGGCATCACGTACCCAACTCCATTCTCACACAACTCCCACTCTATTCTTACTCAGAAATCATAAAAAAGGCCCCCAAAAGCAGAAACTGAAGATGTGGGTGAGAGCCCAACTCTTTAGAGGTCTGAGATCTCTTCAGTGCCAACAGCAGCCCCTGGCATTAAGTGACACCTGTGGGCACAACCTGCCTTTTCCAAAACAGCCTCTGGACAAAGATCTGGGAAAAATGGTCATTGTAAGTAGGAGTGAGCAGTACAACAGCACTGAAGTATATGTTCTGCCCTGAACTACAAATAAATCTGTTTCATTTAAAAATATTTATTAAAAGCGTGGTGTTTTAAGGAGAAAAGGCCAAAGTTCCCTCCCAAAGAGCTGTGAATCAAATGAGTGAGGCTTAACACTGCATGAAAAATGAGCTGCTGCTGTTTGGTTTTTTTAAGCAAATACCATCTGGAATTCAGAAGCACAATGACAATGGAAGTGACCTGGGTGGGGGCTTACCTTGGTTTTCAGGAGCTCACTCACCTACATAGGCTGCTCCTTCTTGTCTCAAGCTGTCCACGATGTGCTGGAGGATTGCACCCCTGATTTGCTCTAGAAGAGCTTCTGGAACCTGACAACCAAATCAAAGCCACTGAGACCGGGATGGAATCTGCCCTGGGCTGAGGAGATGCCCGAGCTGTTTGCTGTGTCCCACCCCAACCCCTGCTCCTCCCTTGGGTCTGAGGTGTGGAAACGTCACTGCTCTGCCCCCTGAGATGGTCTGAAGGATTTAAACCTCACTGCTCTGTCCCCTGACATGGTCTGAAGGATGGAAACCTCACTGCTCTGCCTCCTGACATGGTCTGAAGGATTTAAACCTCACTGCTCTTCCTCCTGAGATGGTCTGAAGGATTTAAACCTCACTGCTCTGCCTCCTGAGATGGTCTGAAGGATGTAAACCTCACTGCTCTGCCCCCTGAGATGGTCTGAAGGATTTAAACCTCACTGCTCTGCCTCCTGACATGGTCTGAAGGATTTAAACCTCACTGCTCTGCCTCCTGAGATGGTCTGAAGGATTTAAACCCCACTGCTCTGCCCCCTGAGATGGTCTGAAGGATTTAAACCTCACTGCTCTTCCTCCTGACATGGTCTGAAGGATTTAAACCTCACTGCTCTGCCTCCTGAGATGGTCTGAAGGATTTAAACCTCACTGCTCTGCCTCCTGAGATGGTCTGAAGGATTTAAACCTCACTGCTCTGCCCCCTGACATGGTCTGAAGGATTTAAACCTCACTGCTCTGTCCCCTGGGATGGTCGGGGTGGCTCTGGAGGAGGTCTGGGGCTGGCACAATGAACACAGTGGAGGTGATCCTGTCCTCGGACAAAGCCACCCTGATGATCCTGTCCTCGGACAAAGCCACCCTGATGATCCTGTCCTTGGACAAAGCCACCCTGATGATTTGTTGGAGCAGTTTGTTTGGAGCAGCGCTTTGAGAGCCAACGAGGAGCCCCAGGCTGTGTTCAGGGCACACCGGGAATTCTGCAGGGATTTCTGATGGGTGCTAACGGCACCAGAGGAACACAACGTTCAGGAATAATGGAAGAGGTAAAAGAGAGGCTACTCCAGAGAATTAAACCCCAAAAAATGGCTGTTAAGGTCTGAGCCTGCAGTGGAATCCAGTGCAGCGGATATCCGGATGGGAAGGGACCTGCAGGAGCTGGGGGCAGCAGCCTGGATTTTTTTTTTTAATTTTTAATTTTTTTTTT
>VWZS01003079.1:1067-11384 GCA_013397075.1 Rhabdornis inornatus | reverse complement strand
TTATAATTTTTTTTTTATTTTAAAGCTTTACAGAAATACGCTTTTTTAGTTTGGTTAGTTACATTTTTTAATTATTATAAATACGCTTTTTTAGTTTGGTTAATTACATTTTTAAATTATTATCCTTACATATTTATTTTTTACAGGTATTAAAGCTTTACTTAAGACTGACAAACATTTTACGAACAAAATTTTTACGGACAAGCTGTACCTGGGGCACGGGACAATAGGCTCCCATCCCCGCCGTGCTGGGACCCTGCTCGCCCTCCAGCAGCCGCTTGTGGGGCTGGGCTGGGGGCACGGAGGCCACGGTGACACCGTCGGTGAAACAGGAGCACTGCGGGACACACACACACAGCGACACACGGGTGACAATGGTGACAACGGCCAGAGCCAGCAGCCGCAGCAGCCTGGCCCAAGGACAGCGCTGCTGGCCACGGTTCAATGGGGAAACTGCAAAACCCAGAGTGCCAAGGGTGTTAAATGCCACCCAGTGCCACCCCTGCCAAGCCCAGAGTGCCAAGGATGTTAAATGCCACCCAGTGCCAGCCCTGCCAAACCCAGAGTGCCAAGGGTGTTAAATGCCACCCAGTGCCACCCCTGCCAAGCCCAGAGTGCCAAGGATGTTAAATGCCACCCAGTGCCAGCCCTGCCAAACCCAGAGTGCCAAGGGTGTTAAATGCCACCCAGTGCCACCCCTGCCAAGCCCAGAGTGCCAAGGATGTTAAATGCCACCCAGTGCCAGCCCTGCCAAACCCAGAGTGCCAAGGGTGTTAAATGCCACCCAGTGCCACCCCTGCCAAGCCCAGAGTGCCAAGGATGTTAAATGCCACCCAGTGCCAGCCCTGCCAAACCCAGAGTGCCAAGGGTGTTAAATGCCACCCAGTGCCACCCCTGCCAAGCCCAGAGTGCCAAGGATGTTAAATGCCACCCAGTGCCAGCCCTGCCAAACCCAGAGTGCCAAGGGTGTTAAATGCCACCCAGTGCCACCCCTGCCAAGCCCAGAGTGCCAAGGATGTTAAATGCCACCCAGTGCCAGCCCTGCCAAACCCAGAGTGCCAAGGGTGTTAAATGCCACCCAGTGCCACCCCTGCCAAGCCCAGAGTGCCAAGGATGTTAAATGCCACCCAGTGCCAGCCCTGCCAAACCCAGAGTGCCAAGGGTGTTAAATGCCACCCAGTGCCACCCCTGCCAAGCCCAGAGTGCCAAGGATGTTAAATGCCACCCAGTGCCAGCCCTGCCAAACCCAGAGTGCCAAGGGTGTTAAATGCCACCCAGTGCCACCCCTGCCAAGCCCAGAGTGCCAAGGATGTTAAATGCCACCCAGTGCCAGCCCTGCCAAACCCAGAGTGCCAAGGGTGTTAAATGCCACCCAGTGCCACCCCTGCCAAGCCCAGAGTGCCAAGGATGTTAAATGCCACCCAGTGCCAGCCCTGCCAAACCCAGAGTGCCAAGGGTGTTAAATGCCACCCAGTGCCACCCCTGCCAAGCCCAGAGTGCCAAGGATGTTAAATGCCACCCAGTGCCAGCCCTGCCAAACCCAGAGTGCCAAGGGTGTTAAATGCCACCCAGTGCCACCCCTGCCAAGCCCAGAGTGCCAAGGATGTTAAATGCCACCCAGTGCCAGCCCTGCCAAACCCAGAGTGCCAAGGGTGTTAAATGCCACCCAGTGCCACCCCTGCCAAGCCCAGAGTGCCAAGGATGTTAAATGCCACCCAGTGCCAGCCCTGCCAAACCCAGAGTGCCAAGGGTGTTAAATGCCACCCAGTGCCACCCCTGCCAAGCCCAGAGTGCCAAGGATGTTAAATGCCACCCAGTGCCAGCCCTGCCAAACCCAGAGTGCCAAGGGTGTTAAATGCCACCCAGTGCCACCCCTGCCAAGCCCAGAGTGCCAAGGATGTTAAATGCCACCCAGTGCCAGCCCTGCCAAACCCAGAGTGCCAAGGGTGTTAAATGCCACCCAGTGCCACCCCTGCCAAGCCCAGAGTGCCAAGGATGTTAAATGCCACCCAGTGCCAGCCCTGCCAAACCCAGAGTGCCAAGGGTGTTAAATGCCACCCAGTGCCACCCCTGCCAAGCCCAGAGTGCCAAGGATGTTAAACGCCAGCCAGTGCCACCCCTGCCATGGCAGGGACACCTCCCACTCTCCCAGTGTCCAGCCTGGCCTTGGGCACTGCCAGGGATCCAGGACAATGCACAAACTCTCTGGGCACCCTGTGCCAGGGCCTCTGAGTCAAACATTTCTCAGGATCCATTCATTCTGCTTCAAGCCCCTTGACCTGAAGGATGAATTGTTCCTTTCTCATGTTTAAGTTACCAAGAGGAATGGTGGCTCTCGTTACAATTCCCCTCTGATGAATCAGATTTTGAGTCACAGGGATACATGCCTGTGCTCTGGCATGGGAATAGTGCAAAAGAGGCACTAAATATTAGCACAAAGTTATGGATGTAACAAGAATTACCAAGGCAAAGTCCATAAAAAAAGGGTTTGGGTCACTATAGGGAAAAACCCCCACATTTTCACCCTAAAATAACCACTATAAATGCAATGTTGTTGTTAATGTAGAAGGAAAATCTGCTGACAGCATGCATTGGTTAGCATGACACAGGGCTTAGATTGCATGGTATATATGTGCAATAGATACACATTATATATGTATGCAATAGATATGCATTCCACAAAGTGCAAATAAAACAAAAAAAATTTGAATTTTGAAACAATAAGCTTCGGTGTTCGTGCAGAAGCACAGCAATAATGCCAAAGAGTAAAAGCACAACATCACACCGTCAGTCACATACAGAAAGTTCTTCCCCTTGAAGCAGTTCTTCAACAACAACCATCTCTCCAAACATTCTGTCCTGCAAAAGACAGAACAAAAGAAATGCCCAGTGAGCAGACATGAATCCACTGCCTAAATCCTCTCTTCATTTTCTTTCAACAAAAAAAAACAATATATATGAGAAGTGCCAGCTTGCTTGAATGCCAGTGGGGAAAGCCAACGGAGTTTCATCTGGACATAAGGAGGCAACACTGAAATACTTCTCATCAAGGAGACAAGGAAAATTAGGAGACAAGGAAAAATTACAATTTGGAGAAGCAGAGAAGTAGGACTCGAGGCTGGAATTCACAATTCCAGTTCAGTCACAAAAGCTCCCAGCCCTGCCTGGGGCACACAGGAGGAATCTGAGGAGACCCAGGGAAACTCTCGAGTCGAATGAACAAGTTTCTCCCAAAAATCCTTGGCTCCTGTAGCTGGAATTACAGACTCCCAGAGTACAGAACACCCAGGGTTGGAGTGGCAGGGATGAATTAAGGATTTATGCACCTGCATGATCTCCTGGACAGCTCTGCAGGCCTCCTCCTTGCTGGCTGCAATGGTCACTTCTTTCCTGGCTGCTGGACCCCGTGCCCTCACCACCCGTGCAGGGAAATCTGTGCTGTAAGGGAAGCACAGTGGGGGTCAGACATCCCTACTGCATCCAGGGAATCCAGGGAAATCACCACTCTGCTCCCCCACAGTCCCATTGTACCTCCAGAATTTCCCCACCTACTCTGCCACACAAACGAAATCCAGAAATTAAAAAAGAACAAAGCATCACTCTGTTAATGAATGTATTTTAATTTTATCCAGTCATCCCGCGGCTTGTGAATAGGCAAATGTTATGAATGATGTTTTATTTGTTTAATTTATCTCTAGATGCTGCTTATCAAACCTACATCCTTCTACTACTCCGTTCTAACATCTGGAAAATTCCATCTGCTTCGTCTCACTCATTTCCTTTTTTCTTTTTTTTTGCTTTGTAACAATTATTTTCTATTGATATTAGTACAATTTTCCTAACATAGTTACAATTTAATTAGCACAAATCACATTTATCACACAAATAAAATGATTTTTGAATTTCGAACAGAAATTTCCTGTTTCCTGAAAGAACCCCTCACTCTCCTTTCCCCACTATGATTTCTGTAAGGTTAAACCTCAGCCCAGTTTGTTCCACACAGGCTCCCACCAAGCTCCCCTTCTTGCTGTGCACCCCTGGGACAGTTTTAGAGCCTTGCCCTTGCTGGCAGAGAAGGTGTTGGCCTCACCTCTGTGTGGCAGCAACATAAACTGGGTGCTCTTACAGAGCAAAACCAGTGAAAAGATTGGTTTTATTCAAAAAAACCAGCACAGGTTCCACAAGTTTATCCCACATGGAGCACTTGCCAGCAAGGACAAGGAGTCTGGGAACAGAGGCCACAGGCAAAGAAATGAGACTGTTCTCCTTTAGTTATGAATATTTGACTAGAACCTTCCAAATCATCCTCAGAGAGTGTTTTGCTGGTATCTCTCTGGGTAGAAATTATTCTTAGCCCTTAACTAACAGAAAGATTTGTTGAAATATTTTTCTCCATTACAATTTTTTTGTCTTATAAATGGCTTATTGAGCATTCTGAAGGAGCAGATGGAAAAGAAGAAAAGCTGGGACCTGAGAACAGAAAAATCAACCTGCTGCAGTCCTCAGAACTGTGGAATCGCAAAAGGGTTGGAAGGATCCCAAATCCCACCCAGTGCCACCCCTGGCATGGCAGGGACACCTCCCACTGTCCCAGTGTCCAAGCTGGCCTTGGGCACTGCCAGGGATCCAGGGGCAGCCACAGCTGCTCTGGGCACCCTGTGCCAGGGCCTGCCCACCCTGCCAGGGAAGGGTTTCTTACGGAAAACTTCCACTCCACTGGTCTCCCCATTTCTCAACCCATTGCTTTTATTTTCCTTAGCTTTTTTTTCTTTATTCTTCTATTCCTCTTTTCCCTGGTGTTATCCTACTAAAAGCTAAAATTCTACCTTCCACTGTCCAGGGGCAGCCACAGCTGCTCTGGGCACCCTGTGCCAGGGCCTGCCCACCCTGCCAGGGAACAATTCCTGATTCCCAAGATCCCATCCAGCCCTGCCCTCTGGCAGTGGGAGCCATTCCCTGTGTGCTGTCCCTCCATGCCTTGTCCCCAGTCCCTCTGCAGCTCTCCTGGAGCCCCTTCAGGCCCTGCCAGGGGCTCTGAGCTCTCCCTGCAGCTTCTCCTGTCCAGGTGAGCACCCCCAGCTCTCCCAGCCTGGCTCCAGCAGCTCCACACCTTCACCACCTATCTGTAATTCCAGAGCTCATTAATTCAGCACCTCTGGAGAAGAACAAGAGCTGAGGAGCTCCCAGTGAAGGGCACAGGTACAGGTGACTCTCAGAGGAGCCCATGGCAGCACATTTACCTGGTGATGAACCTGCAGGCTTCCTGTGGGTTGCTGAAGGCTCTCCAGCGAGCTGTGGGCATCCCATGCCGCTCCAGGAAGGCTTTGCTGGAGCTGCTGTTGGATGCCAGCTGGGCTGCCCTGGCACAGGGCCCAAAGCACCGAACTCCTGCTGCCCTCAGGTCATCCACAATCCCTGAGCACAGGAACAGAAGCAGCAAAAGCACCAAGGGGACTCCTCGGTGTGACAAAAGGAAATTCCCATCGTGTTGTTACACTTTACTTTGTCTCAAATGATTCCTTCACCCTCAAAATGAGGTTCTGAATATCCACTCACCCATCTCAGCCTGTGTTTTAAGGCTCTTCAGCTCTGTACTTTACCAAGCACTCCCACAGTTACCCCCATTTGAAAGCAGAATTCAAGGTGCTGATTTTTTTCTGTCAACCTAATTATATTATTTTATATGATTCTAATATGTTCATCTATAATATTATAATATAATTTCTGTATATTTTCTGTCAAGTTAGAAGAAAATAACTTCTAACTTGCTTATTAACTTACTTAATTACTTACTTAAAAACTAACTTGCTTATTCACTTACCTGCTTCCAAAAGAGCTTCTGGGCCAACTAACACAAGCCCAATGTTATGATCTTTGCAGAACTGGGTAACAATGGTGTGATTGCTCACTAATACAGCTGAAAAGGAAAAATAATCAACTGATGACTGGAAAGCCTAAGTAAGAGACAGAAGATGAGAATGACTTTTTTTCCATCCCCCTAAAAGTGTGATTAAAATAATGAAACAGCCCACGAAGGGCAAAGTGAAATATCAATGTAATAATAGCAGAGTCCAAAAGGAACTGGGAACAACTCCAATTTGCACTACTGTTTTTAATACACATCTGCTAACTGGTTAAAGATATTTTATTTGCCATTTGTAATCAAGATATATTTTTTAAAGCTGCTTATCACAACAATAGCAACTTTGAAAAATAAGATGTAAGGTTTGGAAAGAAATTCCATTTTAACAGTTGAGAAAAGGTTTATTCAAAGCATTGGATGATGCAGCTAAATTTTGCTGAGCAGCCTGGACAGACATAAAGATGTTTCTATTCAGAATTAAGAACTTTGAGCCCTCTGTTCCTGGGTTAAGTTTCACTGGAATTGGTCACTGCATTCAAGCACCAAAGTGGAAGAGATGAGGTGTAAGAATAGAGTGCCATATAAACCTCACTAGCTTAAGCAACAAGGCAAAAAATAAATACAGCAGGGTGTTTTAGGAGGCTCTGACATTCAGAAACAAAACACAGAATAAAAAAGAAATCTGTGCCTTCAACAATTTGTAGCACCAGTAAAAGACGAGCAACTGGTGTTACTGGTTGTTTTAACCTCCCCAGTAGCTTCGTCTCAGTTGCTGTAGTGCTGATGGCCTGGATTAGGATTTTATTCCCAGTTTTTTACCTGAATTGGAGATTTTTCCATTGTCAGCTGTCCCTGCATTTCCTGGAGCCACAAACACGTGTTTGACGTGTGGGGACTGAGCCAACTTCCAGGCCAGGGCGTGTTCCCTGCCTCCACTGCCGATCACCAGCACCCGCTCAGCCATGGCCCTGGGGAGCACAGCAGCCCTTGGAGCATCACTGACTCTGCAGTTTTATTTTCTTTTTGCCAGAGTCGGCATTAAAAGCTTGAGAGATGATATTTCTTGTTTGGGCTTAGATGTTTGGTAATTCTTAGCTATATTACAACGAGTGCTACAGCACTTCAAGCTAAGAAGATAAAAATGGAGCCCCCCCTCTCTCTACAAGACCTTTCTAAGCTCAAACTGTCCAATTAAGAAAAGCCACCTAAATTATTTTTACTTTTAAAACCCAATAACCAACCACCTGTGGCCCACAATGTGGATTTTTCTATGCAATCACAAAATATCACCCAAACCCATGAAGAAGAAGGTGAAGAAGGACAAAACCTCCACCCTGAAACCTCCATCTTGTTTTCTATAAATTACTATATTCTAAAACCTTAAATTCTAAGTTTTCCACAACGTGATACTACACACTTTAAGTTAACAAATCCAAAATGGAGTCTTTTCTTCTTTTTTTACAAGGTCTTTTAAGGGTAAACTGTCTAATTATGAAATGCTACTTAAATTATTTTTACTTTTAATGTAATAACTAACCACTCGTGGCTTGCAATGTGGACTTTTTTACTCAATTACACAATATCACCCAAACTCACGAAGAAGGTGAAGAAGAAGAACTAGCTTTTGTCTTAAAACCTCCATCTTGCTTTATATATATGAATATATTCTGAAACCTTAAAATCTAGATTTCCTACCATGTGGTATCACACACTTTTATTCCAACTACACCCCCACGATCCCAGTTCTATTATTTAATTTTGGAAGCTTCTCCACGGCCTCAGGTCCAGTGCAGAGTTCTCCTGGGGGTCAGTGCCTGGCAGCACAGGAAGTCTCAAATTCTCAGTGCCCAGGGTTCCAAGTGACCTCACAAAATAAGCAAGAACAGAAAATTCCATCTCACTGCTACGGGTTTTAGGTAATATTAACCCAGCTGGTGTCAGAAAGGTGCTCCCAGGCTATGGGACACGGTGGCAATGCCACTGGGTGGACACATCAGTCACATCTGGTTTAAATACAGACAACAAATCCCCTGGGAATTGTCCCCACCTGTTCCAGCAGGGTCAAGATTTCATCCCTTAAGCACCCACAGATATGAAATAATCCTGCCTTGAGTAGGTCCTGTCAGGTCCTTTGCACAACGACACAGGACAGGACTAAAAGTGCCATACAAATGCTCTAAAAATATATTTTTATATATTTTATATGTTATATATGTATTTATTTCTAAACAAATATAAAGAAATAGATATNATAAATAATATATAAATATATTATTTAATAGATTTTAAATAACTATATTTATTTATGTAAAATTATATGATAATTAAAATTATATAAAAAATAAATATACAAAAATAAGTAGTACAGCTCCCATTCCTATTTAATAAATATATTTCATTCTGAATGCTGTGGTCATTCTAGAAGCTTTTAAGAGTGCAAACATTCTCGGCAATAAATGGCAAAGGCAGATTTCAGGACAGACTTTATCCACTGACAATTGCTGGGAGGACACTTCAGCAGGGCAGCACATTCAATAAAAGACAACTGTTCATCTCACTGGCACACTGACATTTCAAGCTATTCCTCAGCAATATTTCGTGGTAGATTAGTTTTGATTTATCTCAGAAATGTTATCATAGGTCACATCTGCAAACTTAATTTCTGTGTGCTGTACGTGGACAAATGTCAGAGGGAAAAATGCACCCCAGAATGTGACCTTTAAGGGAGGTGCTAATGGAGAAACCAGTCCTTACCCAGGAGAGAAACCATAAATTAAAGGTACCAAGACACCAGCAAGTCCTGCTGCCTTCTCCCAAGGAATCACAACCCTTGGGTTGAATTCATCGCGCAGCTCCCAGAGGGAAATGAGAGCTAAATTGTGACACTGAGGGAGAAAAATCCCAGGCAAGATTTTCCCAGAATTGTGATACACCGAGAATCGTGCTTGGAGCTCCTGAGACAGGATTGCACTGCCTTAACTCGCTACAAAATCCCCTTTAACTCTCTGTATTTCATCGTTCTTGAATTGCCCGAGTTCAGTGTCAGGAATTCTCACAGCCCGGCCCTGGGAACTGCAGAATTTTGGGGGTTATTTGATTTTAAATTTTAGTTTTTGTGCTCTAGGTGTATAAACACAGAGCATGTGCTTAACGCTCTACCAGGGACGGACTGATTTCCTTGCAAAAGACTTTTTTTAGCCTTTATGTTCGGTAACAATCCAGAGTGTCAGGCTTTGTCCTTCCTTTTGTCACTGCCTGAGAAATAATCGCTGGAAGTGACTGTGAATGTGGAGTTACAACTGCTCTGTCTCTAACAAAGGCACCAACATTCTCTGTGAGGCTCCGGTATGGTACAACAGTTATCAATAAAAAAGGAAAGTACTTTTAAAAGCAATTCCACACCCCACACCCCCCTCCCCCGCCAATAACCTCACAATTCCATTAAGTTTTCTAAAGCAGAATGAATTAAAGTTCCGAACTGGGAAGAGAGTGAAAGTAGGCAGTGCCTCCAGTCCTTGGGGAAAAATTCACTTTTCCATTCCACCTCCCAGTGAGGACACTAAGGATGTTTTTCGCAAAGCCAAGCAAAAGCATGCTGGAAGAGAGGAAATTTGGGGAGTGAGTTGGTCCGGGAGGGAAGGCTGGAGAGAGGAACAGAGCATGCTGGAGGAAAAGAGAGCTGCAAGGACTCTTGGTGCTGGAGGAAAGGCTGTGGAGAAGGATGTCTCACGGGAATTCTTTTCCCTTACCGTGTCAGACCCTGCTGCTTGCCCGCACAAAAGGCTAAGGAGTCCTCTTGAAGGATCTTCCTCCAGTTCCTGCTTCAGACCCAAATGATTTCTGATCTCCTAAAGCCAAGGATAAGAGAGTGGAAGAGGCAAGCAGACCTACAGCTGCCCTGTCCCCCTCGATCCTCCACCCTCACCGGATGATCCCCAGCAGCATCCCCTCTGTGCCTCCCACCCTTCAAGTCATCCCCACACCCTCAGTTCCATGGACCCTCCTCCTCTCTCTCCATCTTCCTTCATTAAAAACACAAACAGCTCCTCCCAACAGCCCGACTGACCACGGGAATGGGATTCAGCCTTGAAGAAAAAAAAACCAAACAGCTACAACATATCACAAAGCTGAGCTTGTCACTGAGATCCCATTCAAGAGTTCAAGAGCAACCTGATATCCCCTGCAAGGGGAAGGACTTCAGAGACGGAGACAAAAACTATGGCAGAAAAAACGTAAACAGTTTTGTCACTTGTTGATCTTGTCTTTTTGAACTTTTGTTTCCTGTGCTCTGTTTATTTTGGAAACATCGAAACAAAACTGAGCACCATCAGGGAAACAATCACCAGCAGGGTACAAGGGAAGGAAGGAAGGAAGGAAGGAAGGAAGGAAGGAAGGAAGGAAGGAAGGAAGGAAAGAAAGATAGAATGATTTATGCTTTGAATATTGCTGCTTGT
>VWZS01003078.1:569353-580696 GCA_013397075.1 Rhabdornis inornatus | reverse complement strand
GCTGCTAACCCGCCCTGCCGCGGCAGCGATCTGTCCCTGCCTTCTGCTTCTCTCTGCGTCTCTCTTCTTCCCTCCCTGCTCTCTTTTCTATCCCTCTTCCGTAGGAATACTTACCCTTCTTAATCAATAAACAGTTCTCACATGTAATATCGCTGCCTTTGTGTTTTATTTTCGTCCGAGAAATCTGTGAGTAAGAATCGTCCTGAACTCCCCTTTTCCAGTGGGACGCGACATTCCTATACCCTGTTTGTCGAGTCAGACTACAGGGATTGTATTTACCCAAGTATCATATGTCTCCAAGAAGGGCTCATATTCTAATTTACATTATGGCACACAAAGGGGGACGTCAAGGTCTTCACAGTGTGCAGTATTCAGCTGAATTCTCCGTGGAGGTAGCCTGCTTCCAACTGGATTTTTATATTATTTGCATTCCAAAGGCTTGTGGACTACAGTTTACCTGAATTTACAGCTGAATGTATTTGCTCATTATCATCTCATCACCTGTTACGAGGAGAAAGCCCATGACTTCAAAAAAAACGTCCCCTGCCTTGGTAAAGCTGAGCTGTCTTCTCCACAGAGAGACTTGGGTGTTTCACCTCAAGAGAACTAAACTAAGTAATGTTAACATTTAAGCCCTTATTTCTGTTCCTGGGCTGGTACATGGCACCTATTAGGAGTTACCCATTCAAAATGCAACAATTAAAAAGGTAGTCAATTCAGTTAATATGCCTGGTTTAAGACAATGCAACATCGAGCTGTAGCCTACAGATCTTATTTAATGCAGCTTATTTACTGCAAGAAGGGTTTTGTGTCAGAAAAGAATGGAGGGATTTAGCCTAGTGAAAATGGTGTCAGCAATGCACCCCCCCTCAAATAACTGCAGTTGATTAGGCTTGATCTCCGGTTTCAAGGAGGTCTGACAGAACTGTTCTTAGAGCCGTGTGTAAATGTAACTCTGAGATAGCCAAATTTTCGTGGGGGTGAAAAAGATAGCATACACTCCATGGAGTTTGCTGTTTACTTGCAAAACCAGCAAGTGAGGGGAAATACAGTCGTTACTGTTTCCCTGAGCAGAAGCTGGGGACATGAGCTGGTGAGAAAGTTGTCTTCGCCCACAGGCCAGGTGAGAGCTAGTGATTGACCACAGTCCTCCCAAGCCAGACAGGGCTTCAAAGAGCCTTTTAAAACACAGCTAACATATAATTTCTATTAAAGACTTCTGAAACTGTACTGAAACACAGCCACAGCTGTGTTGGGATGTTGGGAAGTGTGAGCTTCAAATGGATGACAGTGGAGAACTGTAGTGATTAACAGAAAATAAAACCTGTGGTGTCACAGTGCGATGTCCCAGCCACTCATAGATTATTGATTTGTATTTTTCCTGACAGCTTGTTTCTTTCCGAATGGTCCACTAATTTTGACTTCCAGAAAAAAAAAAAAAAAAAATCCAGTACAAAACCAAACAACAACAACCAACCAAACTTGCATAGGGAATTTTGGTTTTGGATAAAAAGAAATATTTTACAATAAATAGTGGGACCAACATGGAAACTCAGAAACAACTTTCATTACTATTCCAGATACAATGGGACATTTTAGTATGTATTAGGACAAAGTCTGTGTGCAAATATGTAATTTAATATGCTTTACAAAGTGGTTGCATCTCAAATCACTAACTTTATATTTGAATGGGTAGTAAAGATAATTGACAATTTCTTGAAATATTAAAAGCTCAGAAAACCATGCTTTCTTAAGGCAGCTATCAGTAGACTAGAATAAACTGGCTGTGTTTTCTGTGCAAGATTCACCCACAGATAGTCTATGAGTAAGTCAATGCCACTATCAATTTTTCTTAATTAGGAGGCCTTTACCCATGAGGAAGAAAGGAACATAACTACATCTCAAAACTACTTTGCTCATGCTTCAGCCTGTTGTTGGCCAATTTATCTTTTTCAGCCACAATTCTAAACAGCTTCTGGGAAAAGAGCTCGTTTAAAGAGTACATACTTCTAGTTTTGGAACCAATTGTAAAAATAGCTTAGTACAATTCTTATTAATAAGCATATATTCTTTCACCGCTTCCTCAGGGTCAAGCATAACTTGGTTTTTGCTGTTTAAGTTAGGTAATGAAACTGTAAGTGATGCATTAGACATCTGTGTAAAACTTCTGTGCTGAATTAAGTGGCTGTGTCAGTTGCCACATAGAACTGAGTTACTATTAGTTTGAGAAGACAGGAAGCTGTGCCTGCAGCCTGCTGATAATTTACGTTTTCACAGTCATATTTTTCACTAAAGTAAATGCTTCTTTCTGGGTTCTGTTGGGTGAAAAGCCCAAATGAAAAAAAAAAAAAGGTTGATGGTATGCATGTGAATGACGAGAACTGTCGAATCAGGCACACACCCCCATCCCTCCCAGGGGGTAAAAATGCAAAGAAGAGACTTCTGAAACCACTTGCCCTTTAGAAAACAGGGCTATATCCACCAAACTAAAGTTTGACTCTCTTTCCTGACACAATCAGCTCAGGAGGCGAAAAGTCATGCCTTTGAAAAAAAAAGTAGAGAAACGCCTGTTCCTTCCTTTGTTACATTTATAATGAGTTTAAGCACAACTTGACACAAGTTGAAAATTAGAAGCTCAAATTGAAGTCAGGATTTTGCTAAATTCACACAATGTTCTTTGAGCATAGTAAAGTAAAAGTTTTGAAGTGCTAGTTAAGAAAGACAGAGCCAAAAGACTCTTACTCTATGGTGTAAAAATGGTACTTTAATGCTATTAAAAGCCTTGAATGAGGCTTTCAAGCAGCATAAAGAACTAAAACAATTAAAAGCCAGGAGATAACACCTATTTTACATTCCATATTTAAAAATCTGTAATTATTTTAAGGTTCATTCTCTTCTCATGCCTGCATGGATAAGTTGAATTACTCTAGTATGGAGTTGATTAGGCCAACATATGAGAACCTAGACAGACATTATGTCCTTATAGTCATCCAAGAGCAAGATATCTAGCTTAAATTGGCCAACTAGGTTTTCATCATAGGCCATCTAGTTTTTTGCTGAAAGATCAGTGTCTTGGTTTTCATCCATGAGCCAGATCAGTCTGGCCCAATGGATTTTTACTCAATGCTCTGTTCTCAAATTTCTTCTGAGTTCCTTAAAAATGTGAATCAGGAATAAATCACCAATGCCCTTACTGTGGGCATGAGAGCACAAACATCTAAGGGTAAGAGCTGCAAAGGGTTTTGCTACACTAGTGCAACACCAAGTCCGAAATGTGTCAAGTGACTTCATCTTAAGCAGTTCAAGGTGGGAAAATAGATGTAACCACTGCCTAAATTCAGGACATTATCTGTATTTTTCTCCCTGAAAGTGCCCAGCCTTTTGCCACATACAAAATCCGTTTGTGTCAGGCAAAGATCACAGACTTCTTGAATAGACTCAGTGCAGAGGTTTTGTCTTCTTCTGAAGCAAAAAAGTTTTACCAAAGTTTTATCAAAAAAGTTACCTGAAATAATGAATTTTTCATAAGGGGCAAATGGCAGAGACGCGCCGCAAGGATGATGCATCCTCAAAGCCAGTGACGCTCTACCGAGCACATCATCTGTTTGCCGCTCTTCATCTCTCCATGGCTTCCAAAATGTGCAAAACTAATCTAATTAACCTTAAACGATGGCTTTTATTAAACAGAATGAAGAGAAAGAGAACAACATGGAATTAGCCTGCTCATGGAGTGGGAGTAGAGACATTTTTACCGTTCATGTATTATGCCTTTGATTTTCAGAAAACCATGTGGCATGTGAAGTATAACCAGGAAGTTATCTCTACATCTGGCTTTCTTGACTTGTTTCTGGTGCCTGACCGTAAGAGTTATGCATCAGTCACAAACTTTATATCCTCCTACTGACATTGAAAATAGCAACTTGAAACAAAGCTGTCTAAATGCTTCAAAATTATCATGTGAGCTTCAGTGAAAAAGTTTCAAATTACAGTGAGAACAGGATAACAAAGGATAAAGAAGGTGGTTTTTTACCACTAACAAAGCCCAACATAATCCAACACACTTAAACTATCTACAAAAGTGTATATTATCAAATATGTTCTGCTTCCTGGAGAGAGTCTCAACTGACAGTGCAAAAATCAACATCCTTGCTTTTTTTCCCCCCTTTCATCAGGATCTTCTGATGCTACAGTAGGACTGTAAGTTGAACAGAAAGGCATATTGTTAGCTTTTAAGTATCATGCCATAACTCTCTTTCCCAACACTGATTCAGGATCACTCCACTTCCAAATCCTCCAGTGCACACAAGAAGTTCCATGTTGGCTTTTCCTGTGTCAGGACAGAGCTAGCATAAGGAGGAAATGTCAGGAATGCTTATCTGGGAGTGAACAGCATTTCCCACTAACCATTCATAAGAGAAAGCTGGCATGCACAGTATGTACCTAAATGAAATGTGTGAGGACACAGTAGTGAGGAAATAGGCAGTCTTCATGTGAGGTAGGATTTTCTGCTCTGTTTTTTCACCCAGAGAAGATCAATACTGTAACAAACTTTAATTTTTTTTGTCCTGAGCACTGGGCAGCATCCCCTAACATCCTCATGAATTAAAGAATTAATAAAATAATATCTAGACAGCAGGTAGAACCACACCTCTGCCTTTAGAAAAGATACTTTCCAATGGCTTAGCCTTGCTTGCTGAGCTGATGTTCCAGGCTGCACTGTCTGCCAGACTAGGCTGTTTGATTTCGAACAGTGAGATCCAGTCACACAGTGAGGAGATTAACTCACATCCGTTATAACACCTTTTGAGGCAACTCATTAAATCAGTCTGGCTGTGAAGTCCAGCACACCTGATGGCATTAATCTAATGTCTCATCCTGGGCCTGAGGTTTTCAGTGGACAGCTGTAATTACAATTGATTGAAAAGACATTTTCACAGAAGACTTTCTGTTTCCTGGAATTCAGGCGTTTCTGAATATTTTTGCCATGTTGCCCAGCCCAGTCATTCCAATCTTACTATCTCCTGGCAGGCGTATGCAACTTTTTAGTAAGTTGAAATCAAGGTATGAAATCGGCGATATTCTGATGACAGGCAAGCGGTAAAGTTAAGCTCTGGAGAAAAGCTCACATGGTCTTTTAATGACACTATCTGTCTTCTGCAAGCTCCTACATCCTCCCTGTATGTTGGGGAATGTGGCGAGAAGCTCCTGCTTGGTTCACTGTCACTCCAGCTGTGACACTGAACGGGTTGCTGTTTCTTGACATCTTCCCTTTTTTCCTCCTTGATGGAATCCTCCGAGTCAGAGGACAGCTCAACCACTTCTGGTGTCCTCTCAGCTAAGGGCTTCACATACCCAACAATGACACAATTGTCTGAGGAAGAGCCACTGTCGTTTGAGTCAGCATTAGCCTGTAACTCAGTTTGCAGCTTGGCTCTTCGACTCCCTGCAGCAGAGTCCTCATCAGAGCTTTCTGATGACTCCAGAGGGGAAGCTATGGTTGCACGAACCTCTTCTGAAATAGAATAGGAAGGTCCTGGAGTTTCATCATCCCAGGGGGCCTGACCAAGACCAGGCACGGACAAACTATTATCTGGCCCTTGTGGGTATGCCACGTCTGGAGATATTGTAATAATGGACGAGTCCGAGTGGCTTCCTTCCTCATATGATGGTGCAGGACAGTCATAATTGGCATGCTGATCATATGCTTCTAAGTTAAAAGGACAACGAGCAAAACTGATGAATTCATGCAGGAAGTGCTCTGTCCGATTCAGCAAAAATGGCTTTATATCGTCAGCAAAGGCCTGACTTTCCAGATCGTATCTGGTTACGTTGCTCATGATGATGTGCTGCACAATATTGATCAAAGATCCATGGGCACCAAACAGGACTGTCAGCTCTCGCTTCAACCAAGGAACCAAGCGGTGAAGGCAAGCAGGGTTGCGGCGGAAGAACTCTGCCGAAATCTCTCGGTATCGGCCACCATCCTGAATGCTGCGGATGCGCACGCCAGTGCGGTACAGAGCCCTGCGGAAGTTGATCATGTCCTCCTCCTGGATCTGTCGCAGAGATCTGCCCTCTGCGCTCGCCTTTCTCCTTGAGGCCAGCCTCCTGATCATCTGCTGAATCTCTCTGTGCCTGTGTCGCGTCGGCTCACTTGACAACCCTTCAAACAACATCCCGTTATCTGGAGGGGACAGCATCCTTCGGGAAGCGGAACTACGCGTGCGGCGTTCCCTGGTTAAGGTGGTGCGATAACGAAATCTCCGGCCATCGGGGCTGGCAAAAGAGCTGGTTTCTAAAGGGCTGAGTACGTACTCCTTAAAGTCATCTTCAGCACGAATTGTATGGAAAATGGAGAAAAAGGGCTGCTTGCAGAGCGGGCATTCTGCCTTGTTTTTCGACCATTCCTGGACACAGCGGAAGCAGAACCTGTGCAAGCAGCGATCTAGGTATGCAACATTGTCAAATCTATCCAGGCAGATGGGGCATTTGGAGTCAGGAGATGCATCTGTTGGCAGCTTACTGGTGCTGGCTTTCAGTGAAAAATTGCTATCTTCTGCAATCTCTCAGCTAACAGAGAGCACCTAGTACCTCCCACATTTTAGGATTACCATTTGGCTAGTCAGTTCATCCCTGCTGCAAAGCACCTTGGAGAATGAGTCACATCCTGACCTGTGAAGAAGGGGCTGAGTTTACTCACTGAGATAAGTTTTTCCAAGCAGATGCTGTGTGTGCATCTCCTGTGTCTGTTCTTGGCTCTTAGCCAAAGCGTGCCCACCCGGCCCCAACTTGCAGTAGAGATTTGAGGGTCTTTCTTTTTTTTTCTTTCCTCTATTTCCCTGTAGTGTCAAGGACTGGTCTTAAGCAGCCATCTCATCTTGATGTAAGCTGCAGGCAGCTGTTGGATGGCAGCATTGCTTACTAATATGTGAATGGGAGCTGAGTCAGAAACTCAGAAAGCAAAGGTTAACTTCCACAACCCCTTCTTTAAGTGGTTCTCATGATCTAGTGAGTTATTTTACTTTGTAAAATAATCATGTTCTTCGGGAAAATAAAATAAAATAAATTTGTTTTAAAAGAAAATACATTATTATTTTCTAAGCAAAAACCCAGACTCAATCTCCTGGACATGAAAGGACATATACAGTCTAAACCAGCATCATAATCAAAAAGACCAAGTATGTACACCATGCAGTCTCTTACCAAGGACTGAATATTTGCAAAATTGCATCCTCTTCTTGAGGAGTTCTCTGGGTAACAGTTGGAAGGGAAGATAGAAAGAAATTCAGCATGATCTGCATACTTTTATTTTTGAACATGGAATAATATTTAATATTCCCTGGCACAGGTTCTCCTATTCAAAGCCTTCAAGTTCTGAAATGCAGTGGCTCTACCATCCAGCTGTACATCCTCCCATCGTTCCTCATGCTCCTGCAGGGATGCACATCCACTGGCCAAACAGTGCCCACATGAGCAACCTGACACCTTAAACATATTCCATGTGCAAGCTAAACTCAAAAAGTCAAGTGGAAATCACTGAACAGAGTGAGCCATATTGCAGACGCAAAGTAAAGCAAGCAATGAGTTCTCAAGCTATGTGATAACTGGGTCAAAAGGGCCTGAAACAGAAGCTGTTAAGCAAAGGGGGAAACCAAGATTGTTATTTCAAAGACTGTCCATGCGGCAATATTGCTCTGTGGCCAGGATGTGCTTTGCTTTTGGCTCTGCACAAGACTGGAGGCAGTTTTGAACTATAATACAGCAGAGTTTGTATAAAGCAGAAGCAAGCTGCATTGGGAGCAGCAGCCATGTACAAAAGCAGGAAGGAGAGCAGGAAAAAGCAAAACCAACAATCCTGATAAAGGGAAGAAATTATATCACGTGCTTTCACAGATAGGCAAGGACAGCATTGAAAACCTTCCACACTCCCTATTAGGTAAAACCACATATACTGAACTTTTAACCTTCCAAGGATTAAGTGCATATTGTCCTCTTAGGTCACAACATCTAAGCTTCCAGCCTGTCCCTACAATGACTAAACTTAATGCCTCAAAAGAGGAGCAATAAAACCAGCAGTGACTCCATCCTCCTCAGAGAAGGATTCTAGTAGGACAGTACTTACAAGACCCTCTGTAATACCCTTTGGTAGGCATTTCAGAACTTACAAAGATGTTGCAATGGTTCCTGGGCAGCTTCTGGTCCTTTGTTGCAATGTATTCAGAGCACATGGCACTGAGTGTAGAAAAAAGGAACCTTGGAAAAAGAGGTGCATGGCAGGTGTGAACACTACTAAGACAAACCACGCTTTCCCTGGTGGAATGAAGTTAGAAAAAAGTATTTCAACCCAGGACTGCAGGAACTGGTGTGAGACAACAGCAGAATCTTGCACTGATAACTTTACCTGGATATTTTTACAGAAATAGAAAGAACACAATGTTTTTTCCAGAAGACTTAGCCAGTTACCCCCAAATTATCTGTCCTTATGTCTCAGAAAAAACAGCTGACACTTGTAAACAGGGACTGAAGTGACATCCTACTCTAACAGCAGCTTCTTATAAAGAGGATGAGCCAGGTTGAGTAGAGACCATACGGGAGAGAATAACAAACATAGTTCACATCTTGTCTTGCTTCCATGACAGCTGAGCCCTGCACGCAGAAAGGCTTCTGGGTCTCCCTGCTCTGCTTCTTGTATGCAGTGGAAATACTGCTTTTGTTGTATGCCACATCATTATGTTGCAAACGGAGAAAGAAGAAAAACATAAGCCCTTTTTGTACTTGCCTGCAAATGGTCAGGTCATGAAAGAAATAAATTGCAACAAATTGTGAGGTCCCGCTCAAACTGCAGCTCTCTGCAAGCACAGAGTATTCCCAGGTAAGCAGCCACTTGTCCATTGAATTAATTTCCTTTTTTTTTTTTTTTCACTAAACATACTTTAGATATCTAAACAGCCAATATGGAAGAGCTTGGTTTTGGGAGCATGCTCTGTAACTGCAGCAAGTTCTCACAGTCAGGCTGATGCTGCAAGACATGAACTGCACATTTAAGTTATATAAGCAACTTTCACTAGAGAATATATAAAATGTCAAAATCCGGTACTATGCCTTATGTTCCTCTGTTTCAGAGTTTAAAAGCTAAAAACTGCTGCAAAGCCCCCAAGGGTTTTCAGTTACAAAGATACAATCTACATGCATTGAGCTTTAGATATTTAAGAAGAGTTTAAGCATCTTTAAAGGTTATCTTTAAACTTAGTGATTTGAGAAGGTTTAAAGGTTTGATTTTTAATTTAATTTATTTAATTCTAGCACTCCTGGAGTTTGTAAAGTTAGGTGTCCAGCTGGATTAATTCTACAGTTTTAAGACCTTTTTTTTTTAATTCTGAGGTAAAATGTCTTATCTTGATATTCATAAAAAGGCAGTTTACAAATATAACGACATGTGCTTTCCTTTACCATGGACATATGATTAAACTGATTGCCAGCAAAACAGCTGCTAAATGCTGAGAAGGTTTGCAACCAGCCTCCAATGTAAAAATCTACACGCCCTCTATACAGATTTACATGGCATAGTACTACAAAAAGAGATAACAAAATCATTAAGCACAAAGCAACCACATGAAATAAATGCAGTGAATATTTACTTATCCAGCCGTTAAATAAGGAAAATGAAATCTAGATTGAGTGAGACAAAAATGGAGAGTCCTTATTTTTCATATGATACAAACCATTATCATACTCCTGCTTAGAAAGCCATGTGAACAAGTTGAAGTTACAGTGTGGTGGAAGGAGAGCACAAGCACACTTGTGCTGTGCCACATCATATTTGCTGTGTTTTAAAGGCAAGTTAGCTCATTTCTTGCAGCACTTGTGAAAGCAGGAGAAAAAATAGATGAGGGTGGGGCAAGAAGAGAATTTGAAATATAGAAAGAGAGCAAACTCCCATTCACGTCTTCAAGTTTCAAAGGCATCCTCATTTGCACATGCATGCCTAAAAATTGAAAGTGCAAGTTTAATTCTACCCTTATAGATGTCATATTGTCAAATTCATAATGGGGTCACAGTCTGAGGAGACATAACATGGAGTCCAAGCCATCTCTGAAGCACCAGCAGAACAAAACTCTTGCCGGGATACAGCAGCCAAGATCAGTACATAACAGCAGGTCAGCTCCTCAGCTTGGTCTGAGGCGCCTGTTCTTCAGTGACTGTAAAAATAGAAAGTGGCAGGTTGTTAAGAATGCACCAGTATTCTGTAGTGCTGCAGGTTAACGATATTCTGTTAAAGCCATATGTCACGCAGACACTAAGGAGGAAGGAGAAGGGGACAGGGTGATGAAGAAAACTGACACAAGAGTGGGACAGCTGAGGAAGAGAAGGAGGGTAGCTGCATCTCCACTGGTCTCCGTGGCTATTGCACAGAGTCAGGAGGACATCTTGAAAACGGCAATTTAGTATGCCTACAACTTAGGCCCAGGTAGAAACAGTGGTTCCACTGTCTGCTCCCCACAGGGATTCCCTGTCTGCACAAGGTAAAGAGAAAATTTATCTCTGGCTGAGCATCCCATAATCTAAAACTAATCCCTCAGATATTCCTTTGGGCACCAGCCACCTTTTGTGCCAGATGCCAGGCCCTGGGTAGTGCAGCATCAGCTCCTCCCCGGCTACTGCCTGTGCTGTGGTGGGTGCTGTGTGGGGAGAAGGCTAGCAGGCATAGCTTTGCAGCCCACCTCGAACTAGAGGCATATCCATACAGAGGCACCAGAGTCGGACAGCACTTCAGACCAGGTGACACACCCCTGTAAAAAGGCTTCAGGTTATGTGCAAGACTTTGTAATTTATGTAGGCATCTCAGAATGAGGAGAAGAGGATGGTCCGTGTGCTGGTTTTGGCTTGGGTAGTGTTCACTTTCTTCACAGTGGCAGGTACGGGACTGGGTTTTGGATTTGCGATGAATACAGGGTTGATAACACAAGAATGGTTTTGTTACTGCTGAGCAGTGCTTGCACAGAGCCAAGGCCTTTGCTGCTCCTCACCTACCCCACCAGTGAGAAGGCTGAGGGAAGGAGGCTGCACAAGGAATTATGAAAAAGACACAGCTGGGACAGCTGACCCCATGTGACCCCAGGGATATCCCAATCCCATACCTTATGGTGCCATGCTTAGCATATAAATCTGGAGGAAGAAGAAATAAGGGGAGGAAGTTGAGAGTCATGGCATTTGTCTTCCCAATTCATCCTTACAGGATGGGGCCCTGCTCTCCTGGAGATGGGTGAACAAACACCTGCCTGCCTATGGGAAGCAATGAATGAATTCCTTGATTTGCTTTGCTTCTGTGTGTGACTTTTACTT
>VWZS01003078.1:507859-569016 GCA_013397075.1 Rhabdornis inornatus | reverse complement strand
GCCTGCTGCCGGGGCTGCGGGAAGGGCACGGACACTCGCCGGCGGTGGCGGCTGCGGGCCGGGAGCAGCAGCGTCCGCTCCGTCCAGGGAAACTGCAGAGCGCTGGGATGTGGGGCACGAGCTGCCTCGGGAAAGCGGCGGGCAGGGCAGGACAGGAGCGCACAGGGAAGCAGGAGAGCAGGGAGGGAAAGGCGAGCGGGCAGGAGGGCCAAGCTGGCCTTCCGGGCGAGCCCTGATCCCTCCAAGAAAAGCCCAGCGCAATGGCATTGGTTGTGTCGCGGTTCTTTGCTTTGATGTGTCGAGGCTCCTCCCACAGCTCGATTTCCCAGCCATTTTCTCCCAGGCATCCGCCCCACCACGAGTGGGGTCACTGGCAGCCCGGTCGTGGAAGCTTCCCCTGCCCTGCCCTGCCCTGCCCTGCCCTGCCCTGCCCTACCCTGCCCGGCTGCCAGGCACAGGCTCCCCGGGATAGGGCTGGCAGCACAGGTACAGCCCTTACAGTCATGTTCACCTCATCTGTAACACCTATGGAGGCAAAAATTCAAACAAAATTGGTTCCTCTCACCATGGATTTTTTCACTATTCCCCATCCCACTCTGAAAATGTTAATTTGCCCAATTACAGATGTGAAATGAACCAGTTTTCCTAATGCTTTTACTTTCTCTCTACACTCCACACCACATCTTGGAATCCAATGGGCTTGGAGGAAGCAAAGTTTCAGGAATGACATCCTTTCCCCAGGAAAGGAAAGGACATGTGCTTAATCTGTCCATCTCCAGACTGAGCTGAGATGAAATGTGAGCTGGCTAACCCTGGTAGCACATGCAATAAAGGCAGGCACATGCCACCTCCCTGTTGCAGCCTTTACCCCACTGCTTCAGGTCATGGTCAGAGGATGCCAATGTCCTGATCGGAAGAGGGGTCTGGTACGATGACAGCTACCCTGACTGCCTTGCAGGAAGGAAGCTGTAAATTGGCCCTGAGTGAAACCTTGACGGACATCAGAGACAGACTGATGTAGGACGCCCGTCACTGAACAACCTCCTTTCCAGAGCTATCCCACCTGCCAACACTGGCCTGACTCAGAAGGTGCCAGCTGAAATTCCACCCCTCAATCAATGCAAGCTGAACTGAGCCCCTTGCAGGCTGAAAGGTAAATGCATCCACAGGTGCAGATGAGACAGTATCTCACAGCATCTCACAGCAACTCCACAAAAAAAAAAAAAATTGTCTCGATCATATCTTGCAGACCTGGATGCATATATAGGGAGTTGACACAACTCCTTACAAAATTTCCTGGGAAATCCTACAGCATTTCCAAAAGGATCCCTGAAGGTCAAAGAGCAAAGCACATGGTAGACAAACTGTCCCCTTGTGATCCTTGTCATATTCAGCTTTCTTCTTGTGAGACCCTCTCTCATTGTAGCCCCGCTGCTTTTAGCTGCTAGTCCAGCAGTGCAGAGGTCCCTCCAAGAAGTTGGTGTAGCCAGGGATTACCTTTGAGCCTTACATTGCTTTTGAGCAGAATACAGAACCAAGAGGCCATTGCTTTCAGCCCTGGTGTTAAGGCATCCTCACTACCACAGTGATTACGACAGGGGCAAGTTCTCTGAAGCTGGCCAAAGCCTGGAAAGCCCTCAATTCAGAAGCTATGAGAGTGTGATGTGGCAGCTGGCTTCAGTCTGATAATAAGGGTCAGACATGAGCACTACAGCTGATTTTACAAACCACAGGAGTCACACCAGGTCATTAGACCTAGGAACCAGTGGGCCTCAAAACAACATGCTCTTGCTGCAAGAATCAGGCTGAGGCCTGGTCAAAAAAAACAGGTGTAAAAGCACATTCAAAAGAAAAAGCAGAACAGGCACCACTGCACCTATGGGCTTTCTAACTCCGCTCAGTCTCTGAGGTTTTATACTTTTCTTTCACTACAGATAGACGTCAGCCAGCACAGTTGTCACAGGCCTGTTAGGCGATCGGGAAGTAACTATTTACCTCAGTGGGGGTGTCCTCTCAGGTATTCAAAACTTGTGGTAAGTGAGTATAGCCTGCCAGTGCACCTGGCATATTCCCTGCTCTGAGACCCTCTTTATCTATAGGAGTTCAATCCAGGAGTGAATTTAACCAGCAGGACAAAGAAGGATGATCAAGATTAGCAGGTCTAGGAAGACCATGATAAAAGTGTGTGTAATCAGTGTGCTTTTTCTGGGAGGACTGAGAATTAGAATAATTCAGGCACATCACATCACAGTGGTGTGAGGGAATCAGCTCACGCACCACTGGTGCATATTTGTCATTGGGGGGATGTACAGCAGCTGTCTAGCATGTACAGTAGCAGTGTGTAACAGTTTTATACTAAGAATGCCTGAATTAATTGGGCCTTTGGGGGAATTGGGGAAGGCAAAGTGCAATGACTTGAGGTGGAATATATAAAATTTGAAAAAATCCCAGGTTATTCCTGGAAAATTTACTATGTGACCTTCCATAGTGAAATCCATTGTTCAAAAAGACCCAGAATGCTGGCTTTATATTATACTAAAAGCTACCCGGTGCTGTAAAGAAATTGGTCAAACACACTTTTCAAATATAAGATAATTGTAAGGGCTTAATCTCATGCAGGCAAGTCTGATCAGTGAAAAATACAAATCCATGTATACCAGTTGGCTACCAGAGAAACAGAGCTCCTTACACTGATTTATAAATACTCCATGCCTGGCTAAGTTGTGCTTATTAGTTTGTTCACAACATGGGAGTTATTTAACATGAAATAAATAAGCATTAATTTTTTCTCATTCCTCGGGCCACCCTGAAGGCTGCTGTCATGTTGTGGATGTGCAGAAGCCTATTGAGAAGTGACCTAGAGTTAATGTCATACTGTGAGCTTCTGAGCAGCCGCAATTCTCTATCATTCAGCAAATTTTGCACCAGATGTGATTGGTTTCTTATTTAAATTGGGTTATTTAAAGAAATATTAAGGTAATGGATGAAGTTAAGCCACTATTAGGTTAGTGAGTAATTTAACTAGTTCAAACCAGGCAAGTGAATCAAGCGGAACTGATCATGCTTTTGTGTTTAAAGAGAAATATGTCCGAAGTCAGTCCTGAGACTTACTTTTCAGTAGCAGGGTCTCTGCAGACAACTCAGCTGGAGCACATGGAACTCCAGTGATGGAGCTGTCTATGCAAACCTGTGTAAACTACGAGCTGTCTGAGCTCCGTGCATTGTCTGAGAGTCCTGGCACGTGCCGACAGGACAGGCTGATGCTGAACCTCCTGCCAGAAGCCACCTGGGGTCTGTAGCAGCTTGTGTGCTGCTGACCCACCAGCCCTGCGGTCTTGTCGTCTTGTTCCGAAATGAATGCAATGGCAAACAACAACTCAGGGCATGCTCTCTCTGCAGTAGGGTCTGCTGTTCAGGTAGCAAGAGGGCATCTTCCAGGACACAGTGGCCCACATCTAAGGCAAGTGGGACATTTTTATTGCTAGAAAGGTGTGATGTATATTTGCAAACCTCCACTGGATCCTTTTACACTTGCTTTGTGGAGTTTGTAAAATTCTGATAATATTATTCATACTGGATTTTTTGTCACATGCTCTTAACAAACACAAACCTGAAAATTAAAATCTTTATTCAACGAAATAAAAAAAGGCAAAATTTGCAAAAATAATACTAAAATTTTTCTTGCTCATTCTCACATATTCATATACAGGCTTGGGGAAGCACAGGACAATCTTTTAGATATCATGTGCCTATGGATAACTGGAATTTCAGTGAATTACAGTTTTGATTGGTTAGTGAAAGTTGGGTGTCTCATTTGATACTTCATGTCTCAGATTTACATTTAAGAATTTGATCTAGTTAATATGCACTTAAGCTTTTATCTAGTAAAAATCTCCCTGGGACATATGGATTGACAAAGCTGATGACACTGTCCCAAAATTGGCTCTGAAGTGACAGTGGGCAGCAGTTACACAACCCAATGCTGAAAGCTGATCTGGTTTCATCTGCAGGCAGCTGTGGAATTGCCTGCCTTCCAAACATTGCAGCAGAAAGAAGGAGGTGATCGTGAAGCCAAAGGAAATGAGAAAGTGATAGGCATAGAAAGTGGAATCAGCTCAAATGCCACAGAGGGTGATGGAATAAGTCTAAACACAGGCACGGTTTTGCTCTCATAAGAGGCTTAGTGCTGTCTTCTCAGGGCTAGCTTTCATACAAGGGAGCATTTTGGCTCACTCTAAAGAAGAAATTAAGTGTTTAAAGGCATTTCAGGAATACCAGAACAAATTCAGTGCTAACATGATGGGGGAAATAGCTACCACCAGCAAAACATTTGCTCTGCTAGCACAGTCATACTGCTGAATTTCATTCCTTTTCTCTTAGTGCATTTGAGACACACTCCAGAAATAAAAATTTCAGGGGACGACAGAGAAATTATCTCAACACCCCTACACCAAGTCTCCTAGGAATGAATAAAAAGCAGTGGAAGTTCAATGCTAGGTTCTGCAGCACTGATGGTTACAGGGACTAGAAATGCACAGCTGCAACCATGGAGGCAAACTTAGCTCAACTCCCTCTCATTTTCCAAACTCAGGACTAAATATATGATGATGAGAGAAATTGCTACAGCGCACTTCTCTGACAGGACACCAGCTCCTGTCTTAGATGATTACCTGTTGTGAGAGCAGGCATCATCCAAAGAGGAAGCATAATACATGCCTTGTTCCCCCCACCCAAAGAGTAGGGGAAAAGATTTAATTTCTTCTGAAGCTATAATGTTATAATGGTCTTGTCCCCTAATCAGGGAGAGTAATATCCTGGTCTTCTGAGGTTATTAGTAGAATTTCCATTAAATTTAACAGGATAAGGACAGGGCCTTTTATCACAGGGGATGAATTTCTTGAATAAATGTTGCTGAGGAATTTTTTATCCAGTCTTTGTCCCTCTGACTGATTATATGTTTTGAAGGTAGCACCTGAATAGGTAATGTGGAAAAGATCCTGCCAGGGATGCAGGGTCTGAATGTATGCTAAAATACCACTAAAAACTTTATTTGCTGCAAAAAGCCATGGCAACTGGTGGTTCCCTTTAGCAGAATAGGGTGGGATTTAGGACAGGAATTCACAATAGGAAAACCAATGTCCTTACTAGCGACATAGGATCATACTCTCTGGTTTAAGCCCAAGAACTCCATGCCTCGTGGGCTGTTCCCAGTGTGTTTAGCAGGAAACCCTGTTATCCCTGAGGACAACCTTACCCCTGAAGGGAGCTAGGAGTATAAGGAAACCAAGTGCAATGCCTGGGACCCAGGGCAAGAGAGTACCTAGGAATCAATGACACACTGTTGGGATGGATGAATCAGGAAAACCTTATAAATATGAGTGCCTAGCAAAAGACTTTGAGAATATGGAAAATATAAGCGAGATAGAAATTATAGCAATTTTCGACCGTGCGACTGAAAGCAACTGAATGCCTGAAGGCCCCTTTGTTTAGATAGTGTTAGATGCTGCAAATACCAAAGAAGCAAGCAGACATCCTCTCCAGGCATGGCAGGAAGGGTCCGAGATAAAATGTAGAGATAAGAAAAGCAGTAAAACATGGCAATATAGTGATTCCTATAGGTTGCATGCAAATGTTAGAGAATTTGTATCTTGTATTAGATTGATAAGTGGAAATTAGAATATTCAACACAGAAGATTTATTGTATTGTAAATGGGAAAATCGTTCTCTTATGCTCTTACTCTCTTGCTCTTACACTTTTACTCTCTTACGCTCTTACTCTTACTCTCTTACTCTTGCTCTCTCCTTCACTCTCTCCGTCCTGCTCTGAGCTGCGGCTGCAGTTCCTAGCAGGGCCTCATATATACCCATGCCCTATGAAATAAACTGCAAACTTCAAGACCAGAATACAGAGAGCGCCTGAGTTTGTCCCGACCGTCCCACCCCCGAGTGAATCCCACAACACACATTTGGTGAGAGTCTGAAAATCAAAACTGCAGGATCAGGTACAACGTGCTGTTCAGCGGTACTGCTGGGGCTAAGCAAGCCTCCACAAGGAAATATGTAGCACAGTGGGTTGTGGTCACTTGGTGTTCAGATGTAGCTCATCCACAAGACCTTGCCTTAGTCTCATGTTCCCGTAAAGAATTTCTGATTTGGAAAATTATCAGCAGATATCAGGTCAGCTTCAGAAGCCAGACAGACTCTCAGGTACTGCAGCATGCCCAGGTACCCCATCTGTTAACATCCCAAAGCACAAAAGACATGTGAGATTACAACCTCGGGGCTCTGACACGCAGTATCCTTAGAAACCACACAATATTATTGGAAGCTGATATTTAATAGTAAATAAAAGAGTACAAAAAAGGACCACCTGATAGTTTCAAAAGGAGCAGCAACTGCAGCTCATCCAGTTGCACCCAGAAGTTGACATGAGCACCCTGGTAGACAAAGTTATTTTTCAGACAGGCTGAGCTTGGCCAAGGGAGTAGGATGCCAGGTAGGAGTCAGCCAGAGTAGTGCCAATGACCTCAGGAAACCACCATGAAATGCCCAGAGGACCAGCCAGAAAAAGACAGAAGTAAAAATTTTCATCAGTGTCGCACAGGCTGCTTATATAAAGCTACTCCTCAGAAAAAGAAAGCTCTAGAAGCCCCCTGCTTAATAGGGTCCTTGGAGGCTTTTGGCAGGGAGAAACACAAGCTGACAACACTGAGCCAGTACTCACCTGTGAGTCAAGAGCACGTTTTGCCACATGGCTACAGCAGAAGCATCTGCTGGGCGAAGTGCACAGTGTGCATTTCAGAGACAATTGCATTCAGTCCTTATTGCCTTCTGGCTGTCAGCACTCAGCTTCAGCAGAGCTGCTGGGCACTGCAGCTACCCGATGTTCCATGGTGCCTTTGGTCTCGGGAAGTGGGTCACCAGCCTCCCAGCACTCCGCCATGGGAAAAAGCCTGAAGGATTAGGAGGCAGAGGGCAGATAGCTACAGCAAATGAATTCACACTTGATATTTGCTGTAGCTGCTTGCATCCAAAAAGGCTCAGACAGGACTTGGAAGGACGTGTTTACACACAGCCAGCCTGCAACAAGGGATAAAAAACATAATGTGTGTGGCTTTGTGGAGCCTCTACAGCATAGCTCTGTTGCCATGAAACAGGCGAAATATTCCAAATTCTGGTCACACAGAATTTCTGGGAGTGAGGGAGAGTGAGGCAAGAATTACAAACAATTAGGTGCTGAGAAATGCAAACTGATAATCCTACTAATATTTTTAGTTTCACTTCCTGTGTGTTATCCTAGACAAGAGTATAGGAATTTTAGTTTGGGATAGCATTTTAGAAAGAAAAGCATGAAAACACTCTTCTTCATCAACAAACGATGATCTGTGTGCCTCTGAGCAGTTGGCTCTGAGCAGATGACTTGTAAGAGGCATTCCCAGTTTAAAAAATTTGCCCAATGAAACTATGTATCTAAATATCAACCAAACTTGGAAGCAAGATTAATCTCTGAGGGTTTAACCTAAGTTTCTGATTGTGTTTGAAGATAGGGAACTGGTTAGTTTCCCCCCAGGGTAAAAGAAAATAGACGTTCAGATACTCATTTCAAAGAGACCCTCCCAATTAATTCTAGTGACAATAAAAAACCTATCTCAATCATGTGGAGAATTGTATCCTGCTTAAAATTGCACAGAGTATTTAGTTGCTGCTGTGGCACCACTCTATTCCTCTGGCAAGGCCTTTCAGCTCATGCTCTTTGCTCTCTTTCCCCACCAAGAGCCCTAGTCTTCTTTCCAAACTGTGCAATCATATGCTATCTAAAGTCCAACCTGTCATCTTTGCTGTCATCCACTCACTCTTAATTTGGAGTCAAATATTTCACCCTCACAACTGTAATTTGTGCACATGAGGCAGTGAAGAGACAGTAAGAGAAGGTAAAATCCTCCTATACGTTTTCCCATTAGGACAGTTTGTTTGGAGAAAACCAGCAATCTGGGTTCATTTTCAACTCATGTCCCTACTTTAGTCCAGACTACATCACACACTCCTGTAGGTTCCATAAACTGCGTTTATGCAGTTGGGTAGGGTCAAGCTTACATTTGAAAGTTAAGGTAGAAAGGAAGGACATTCCTTCCTGTCATTTGAGGTGTGTAAGGTCCTTTTCTGATTCTGTTAGGCTTTGTGAGAGATCCTGTGGAAGCCTTGGAGTTGCACATGTATCAGCATTTTCCATAGTCATAGATGCAGGGATCGTTGGGCTAGCAGGAAGTTTGGTTCCTCAGTCTTCACTGAGGTGCTGAAGCAGACAGCACTGATGGAATGGTACACTTAGCACTCTTGGGGTTCAGTCTGCAAGCACCTCAAATTACTGTGATGGGCAAATCACATACAGGGGCACTAATTGGCTCCCCAGAACCAGCACTTACAAGGTCACCTTCAGTTTTCAAAACTTCTGGACTTAGCTTAAGGTAACATCTGAAAACAAATTACATGACACAAAATATCAGAAGGAAGCATGTGTTTTGTCTCAATAAAATTAGTGCACTCTTTGGCAAAATTGTAATGACTTTCGGTGGCTGGGAATTCAAAATGTCTATTCAAGTTCCTGCTATTTGCCACACATTAATCTAATGAGTTGCCTGTGAAATAAACCATTAGAAAAGCCCTTGTTAAATTGTATCAAAGTAAATGGTTATCTAAAATAGACACCACAGGGAGGTTCTTAATTAGTCTGTTGTCAGCCGGGACTGGAAATACTTGCAGCAGCATGAGGCTAATTAATTTCTCATTCTGCCACATTGCAGCTTCCTGTCAAAGCACAAGGTACAATTCAAAACACACCAATGGCTGGTTGCTCCCTTTCAGAGCCTATGACAGCAGCAGAGGAGGGTTCCGGATTAGCCTGTGCTCACTTTCCATAGGGAGATGGGTTGAGGGGATGTCCGAGCCAGGTGACTGTGTCTAGGATAAGCTGTCTGTCTAAACAAGGAGTCTCTGAGGCCCATATTCTATTGCTTCAGCTGAACATTGCTTCCTGGATGGAAAATGAAAATTAGTCTTTGGAGGAGGGCATTTGGAATCAATCAGAAGCCCCAAGGATGTGCTTATGCAAGGGTCTTTATCCTGTCTCAGGGTGACACTGCACAAGTTGTGCCCATCTGCTTGTGGTGTGGGCACAGACCTCTGCGAGCTGTGCTGCTGTAACAGGGCTTCTGGGAACAGGCCAGCTGAAGAGACTGCCCACACACCCTGGTGACCCAAAATGCCATCGGAGTCTGAGGAGCCAGTTGCACTTTTCAGGCAGGAGTAAAAAAGTTTCTAAGTTTCTATTACCCTGTCTTTCCTACCACAGCGCCAATGAAAAATGTATTCATTGGTGGAAGTGATTTAAACAGTTTTGCACATGCTTTGGGCAGTATTTCACTGCAACCTGCAGAGCAGAAAAGGAACTTGCCATGTGGCCTTTTTTGTTGGCTGGAGATCCCTTGACAGAGGACATAGGGCACCTGATGGCTGATACTGGATGTAGAGATGGAGCTTCAGGCGGGGAATGGCTGGTGAAGGGCTGTGAAGGGCCAGTAATAGTAAACACATTGGGTAAATATTCCCTGGAGCCCTCTAAACCTAGTGTCCTTGGGATGTGGTGGGGAGCATCCCTGCTCAGATGAAGTCACCCCAAGGGGCCTGCACTGTCTCAGCTCCAGGTAGAGTGCAGGAGAAATGAGTTTGGGTAAAGGGACAGGTCTGACCCTTCTGAGCCTGCGTTCAAGGCTTGGCACCAACCCCTCACTCCTGTGGGATGGCTGGAGACCTTCACCTGCTCTGCTCCTCCTCTGCAATATTTGTAGCTGTTTTTACACCATCCTTCCCCATTTCTTCAGAGACACAGGTCTGTTCTATGGAAAGAGAGTGAAAAGCAGTGTATTTACACCCACACTTGCAATCAGGAGCCATTTGATATCCCCTGATATCAGCATGCAAGGTTTTTAGCAACTCTAAATGTTGCAAGCACTCCAAGTATATGGCAATAGAAGCTTTATTACAGCCCTGCATCAAATGCCTTTGAAACACAAGAATGCCCTACTACACTGAAATGTGTGTAATGGTGGCAAAGTACTCCCCCATCACTGACCTTCACCCTTCGTGGTTACACACCTCCTCGTGCAGCCAACACCAGGGTCTGGTCTATACGTAAAGTGTTCATTGAGCTGTGGTCCCAGCACAATGAACACGCAACCCTTCCTTTAAATACAGCACAGTACCATGACAGACTCATGGTTGTTGTCATCTCACCATCTGTGATGGCTCAGTTAGATAATGGATACCTATGGGTGCAGCTTATAGGAAAAGGGAACAAGTCCACAGAAAGGAAATATTACCATCTCTAAAGCTGTCCCCATAAGCCTAACTAGTCAGTAGGACACTAAGGTTAATCAAGTACACATTTAGCCACTCTTATGAGCGATGTCTGTACAAATCAGTTCTTAATTTTCAGACAGTGGCAGCATGCAAGGGACATGGTGATGCAGATGCATTTTTCTTTGGATAACAGAATATCTGATTTTTCACCACTTCATCACAGAGGCGTTACCACTACTACCACTTCCTACCCATTCATTGCACTACCCATGGAGGAAAACAGCAAGATCTTCCTAACAACCATTTCTGCATATTCTTCCCCGTAACTCCTCATGGAGGGTACCTGTGGGTACAAACTCAAACACTGTTTCATCTGAAGGCAGTCTTCAGCAACATGTTCACAGTATTGGAAGGAAGCCTGGACAAACTTCTGTCTCTCCCAGATCTTGGTCTCTGGTGCACCCAAAAGCCAAGAAAAATAAAGGAAATTTCACAGTGTCTATGTGCTTTGGTCTGATCCCCAGCTGTGCTTACTGCTAGGTATCGATCACTAGGACAGCAGAGCAGGCCAATACCTTTCTCATAGCTCACCTCTGTCCCCTGGTCTTTAGAGAGGCCCTGAAAGCTCTTCACAGCAGCCACCAGCAGCAGCTAGCTGGGCTGAGGTGAGATGTCCCCCAAGCAGTGTCTGTGGCTCCACAGCTGCTGGAGGGGTTGAGAAACCTCCTCTCAGATACTTGGTTTGCTAGTTGGCAGAGGGTGAAGTAGCAGATATTTCCCAAAGGCCGAAAGAAGGGCGGCTGCCGGGGAAATGCCTGAGAGTGAGCGGCTACCATGGGACCACAGCAAGACACTCCTGGTGCCTGCAGCCATGTGATGGCTGATGATCTGCTGAAGCAGAGGGTTTAGGGAAGCAATCCCCATTTGACAGGTATTAGACAGGCTGCTTTCTAAAAAAAAAAAAAAAGGAGATTTCACGTTATTCAAGAACACAGCTGCCCTGCGACTTACGTGCACGCTTTTGTGCCTCATTGCACACTTTTCCCCAGACAATTCCCGGTGTACCATGCAGATTTCACGCCTTTAAAGAGAGCTGCTTACATCCTCATCTCCAGTAAAAAAATGCTTTTCCTATCTCTCTCCAGTGCCCCTGCATAGAGTGATGAGTCTCTCATCATGCTCAGTCTGTGCATGGATACATGTTCACAGTTTCCATTTTTTTCTCTGCCATAAAAGAATCACAGAATGGTACAAGTTGGAAGAAACCTCTAATCAAGCAGGGTCATCTACAGCAGGTTGCCCAGGACTGTGTCCAGATTACTTTGGAGTATTTCCAAGGACGGAGGCTGCACCACCTCATTGGGCAATCTGCCCTAGTGTTTGGTCATCCTCACAATGAAAAAATAATCCTGAAGTTCAGAGTGAACTTCCCATGTTTCAGTTTGTTCCTACTGCCTCTGGTCACTGGGCACCAACTGGAGCTCTAGTCCTTCTTTGTGACCTCCCTTCATGCACTCACAGGCATTGATGAGATCCCTCTGAGCCTTTTCAGGCTGAACAGCCCCAGCTCCCTCAGCCTTGCCTCACAGCACAGGTGCTCCAGTCCCTAAGTCGTCCTAATGACCCTTCCATTCAAGGGTACATTGAAGGATGGATTCTCTGCAGTATGTTCATGGCTCTAGTCTACTGAGGAGCACAGAACTGGATAAAGTACTCCAGAGATATTCTCACCAGCTCTGAGTAAAGGAGCGGGATCACCTCCCAGCTGGCTGGCACTACTTCTAATGCAGCCCAGGACATTATTTTCCTTCTTTGCCACAAAGGCACACTGCTGTCTTATGCTCAGCTTGGTGTCCCCCAGGACCCCCATGTCCTGTTCTATCAAGCTGCTTTCCATGTGGGCAGTACCTAGCATATACATTTTTTTCTTCCCACGTGCAGGATTTGGCATTTCCCCTTGCTGAATTTCTTTAAATTCAGGTTCTTGTCAGCCCATTTCTCAAGCCTGTTGACATCCCTGTGATAGCAACATGACCCTCTGATATCAGCTGCTCCTCCTAGTTTTATGTTCTGTGAAAAATTCCTGATTGTGCACTCTGCCTCATCTCCCTGATCATTAATGAAGATTGTTGAAGAACCGAGTATTGAGCCCTGGGGTACACTGCTAGTCACCGGCATCTAGCCAGATGTTGTGCCACCAGTCATCAGCATTTGGGTCTCCCCATTCAAGCAGTTTTCAGTCCAGCTCACTATCTGCTCACCTAAGCCATACAAAAACTGCCTGTCTAGGAGGATCTTATGGGAGTGTCAAAGGCCTTACTGAAGTCCAAGCAGACAGTACCCACGCTCCCCTCAGCCAGCAGGCCAGCTGTTTCACTATGTGCTATCAGGTTGAGCAAGCATGTCTTCCTCCTTTGTGACTCCATGCCGACTGCTTCTGATTATTTTCTTGTCATTCGTATGCATGTAAATGTTTTCCTGGATTAGCTGGTACATCTTAGCAAAGGTGCCGATGTGGCATGAAATAATCACGGGTCAGGCTATCAGGACTGCTATGACAAAGATTTCATTTCTTCTTTCATACCCACAGCATAGGATGACTTTCTAAAAATACATATTTGCTTTGTTTAAATGAGCTACAGACTTTGATGATATCCATCCCCATTTAAATTTGCTTCAAGCTCAATTGGCTTGGGAAGTTCCAGAGCCTGCAAGGAACATGCATAGTCTTTTGATCAGTTTCCTTAGTTTTATACTAATTTTTTCTAAATAGACAGGAAGGATGTCAGTCAGCTTCACAGAAAGACTTAGTCATTGCAATTACCCTAATACGTGGTCATGATTATGCTTAAAACTGTTTAAAAATGTTCCAGCATATCAAAAATTATTAGCTTCTTCAGCAGAGGTAGGTCAAGACAACCTATTTTCCCTTCCTCTTTCTCCACTGACAAGCAACTCAATTAGAGACCCCCTTTAAGAAGTGTTTGGTACGTTCTCCGGGACAAAGCAAGCTACCCATTATTCACCACTGTGCATACCACGCAATACTTGTGGGTGACTCCCCTGAGTTTATTGCATCTTTTGTGAGCAATTTTTGATACAAGAAATAAAGTATATTTAATCAGAAGTTTCCCAAAGGGAAAGAGCACATCAGGCAGAGCGATGCAGCTGGATAAATTTCCCAGTGAATTATATTGGCTAATTTATTGCCTGATGCCGTGACTCATACAGCAGCCTCTACCTCTTCCACAGCAATCCTGCTAAGTCCCTGAGGTCACCTCAAGACGGATGCATGACTCACTATCAGGGTTTCTGAATCCCACTCCTGGTGTGATGGCTCAGCGACAAAACACAAGCCCTTCAGGCATCTGATATTTCTCTTTTGGCCCTTGTTTATTGATCAGATGCTCTCATCAGCAGAGTCCTTCCACATCCGGCCAACTGGCCAGCAAGTAGCAGTCTAGCACAAATGATTGTCTATGAAGAGCAAGACCCAGGAGCTTGAGTGAACAGTCAGAGCCCAAAAATCCTCCCTCAGGTGAACTTCTTGTGCTTGAGGACATGAAGACACAGAGAACTCTTGAGAGCAGCCCAGAGGCATGAAGAGGCACCAGAAGTGGCTACACAGATGCCCTAAGAAATATAAATAAGGTAATTATGGTATGTGAAGCTGGGTAAACAGCAAGCATTATCAATTAGAGAAAAAAAAATCTTTTAACAGAGGTATATGAGGATCATAGCACATAGTTTCACATTACAAAAGAAATTGTCAAGTATTTCCTTTTGTATATGCTGCCAAGAAAACACAATGTACTAAAAGGCCTGGAGATGGATGTTGTGCATTCAGCATCCACTTTCAGCAAGCAGTACTTGTTGCAGACAGGAAGAACTTTTGTGAGGCAGCTCTTGAGCAGGTTTGAAGTGCCTGCCAGTGACCTCAGCAGAATGACTGTCTTCTCAAGCTAATGGGGTGGCTCAAATACGTGCACTAGTGTACTAGTGTAAAACCTTGAAACTTGAGTACCCCAATCCACACAAAACTTGCTAGCAAAACAAGTCCCATGTTCTATATCCAAATTATAGATAGGACTTGCATTATCCCATACTCAAAAATAGTATCAAGTTTTAGCATTGCCTCAGAGCTTGGAAGGTGAAAGTTAGAGCCTAATTTTACCTATGATGTTATTAAGGGCTGTGGAGTTCTTGCATGGTATGGCTGAGATCTTACACCAGCTGTCAATCGTAATGTATTAATTCAAAACTTCATCTGCCAGAGCTTTTATCTTTAGCGTACTAAAAAATATGACACACACATTTTTCCATGCATTTTGCAGTACTGCCTGGTCAGAGAAAGTCTTTGCACTTGCAAAAAGCCATTGACTGAAGCAGACAATCGTATCTGCAAAACAGCAGGTTCAGAGAAGGGTTTAAGAAAGAAGTACCAAAAAATTGCCTGTCATTCAACAGGTACCCTTTTCACCACATCTGTCTCGGTCCATCTTTTTCTGATCACTATCTTCAAACCTACATAAAAACACAAAGGAATGTAGTACATCTTAAGCTGCTTATCCAAATAGCTGTTTTGGTTGCTCCATGGTAATTAAGAAAGGTCAAAGAAAACTTACTCCTCTGGTGACATGACTAGAAAACTGGAAACAATGGATAGAGAAGCCTGAGATACTCAGCAACTTTTTCATTGTCAGTCTCTCTTCCCACACCTCTTGAGTGGATGGAGAGCAAGGCAGGGGCTGGCTGAGAAAAGTGCTTTCTTCCTCAAGAGATCAGGTTCCTGATCACCTGAGGAACCAGAATATATATGTCTATGAGATCCACTGAGTTGCATCCCAGAAAGTCCTGAGAGAATTGGCTAGTGTAATTGCCAAATCACTCTCCACTGCATTTGCAAAGCCATGGCAGTCAGGAGAAATCCCCAGTGACCGGAAATAGAGAATGAATAAAGTGACTACATCTGTGGACAAGGGAAGGACTGTGAATGTAATTTATCTTCTGTAAAGCCTTTGACATCGTCCCTCACAGCATCCTGCTCTTTATATTGGAGGGAGATGGATTTGGTGAGTGGATTTTAGATGGATAAGGAATTGGTTGGACAGTGGCATCCAGAGGGTAATGGTCAACAGCTCAGAGTCCCGATGGACATGAGTGACAATGGATGTCCCTCAGGGGTTGATATTGGGACCAATGTTATTTAATATCTCATTAATGACATAGACGAGCGTATTGCATGCACCCTCTGCAATTTGCAGGTGACACCAAGGTAAGTGGTGTGGTTGACACTCCTGAAGGACAGGATGTCATCCAGAGGGATGTGGGTGAGATGGAGAAGTGGGCCCACAGGAATCTCATGAGATTCAACAATCCTCTCAGCCTTTCATTATAGGAAAGTTGCTCCATACCTCTCATCCTGGTGGCCCTACTCCTTACTCACCCCAATAGGTGCATATCCTTCCTGTGCTGGGGATCCCAGAGCTTGATGCAGTGTTCCAGGTGGAGGAGAATCCCCTCCCTCCCCTTCTGCCCACACTGCTTTGGATGCAGCCCAGGACACGTTTGGCTTTCTGGGCTGGGAGTGCTCATGGCTGGGTCATGTCCAGCCTCTCACCCACCAGCACCCCCAGTCCTGCTCACGGGGCTGCTCTCAATCCATTCATTCCCCAGCCTGTGTTGATACTGGGAGTGTCCTGACCCACGTGCAGCACCTTGAACGTTGTCTTGTTAAACCTCTTGAGATTCCCATGCGCTCACTTCTTGAGCTTTTCTAGGTCCTTCTGGATGGCATCATGACCTTCAGGTGTGTCAACAGCCCCACTCAAACCACTCAAAGCAGGCTGGCTGCAAACTTGCCAAGGGTTCTCCATCACTGAGGAAGACATTAAACAGTACTTGTCCCAAGGCAGATCCCTAAGGGACACCATCTATTACCAATCTTCTTGTGAAGATTGAGTGGTTGACCACTACCCTCTGGGTGTTACTGTTCAACCAATTCCTTATCCACTGAACAGCCCACCCATTGCATCTTTCTCTAGACAATTTAGAGATCTACTGGTTAGCTTTTAATAGCAAAGTCATTCCAGGAAGGCTGAGAAATAAGTAGTTCCCAGAGCTCTCTCTCCTACCTTTTTTAAAGGTGGGTCCAATATTTCTGCTCTTCCAGCCACCTGGGACTTCACCTGACTTCATGGACTTTTCAAGCGCCATGGATAGTGGCTTGGCAACCATGTCAGCTAATTCCCTTGGGACTCTGGGAAGTATCTGTCATGGTTTAACTCCAGCCAGCAGGGCCACATCACATCTGACAGTGACCTGAGCAGACAAACGTCATCACTCCGAATGTCTCACCTTTCCTCCTTCTTACCCCCATTTTATGTACTGAACATGATGTCACAGAGTCTGGAATACCTCTTTGGTCAATAGGGGTCACCTGTCCTGACTGTGTCTCCTTCCAGCCTCCTATGCACCCCCAACTTCCTCACCAGTGTGGAAGTACAGAAAGCAGAGAGCTTTGGTTCTGTGCAAGCCCTGCTCAGCAATAAAAAAATATCTCTGTGTTATCAACGCTGAGTTCAACACAATTCCATAACACAGCCCCATACCAGCCACTGTGAAGATAAACTAACTCTATCCAGCACAGCATCTCACAGATCCCATACATACACATGTTCAGGTTCTTCAGGTGATCACAAACCAGATCTATTGCGGTAGAGAACACTTATTTCCTTCAGTCCCCATCATGCTGCCCATCCACCCAAGAGAGGGGAAGAGAGGTTGCCATTGAAAAGTGAGGTAAAAACGTGGTTGAGTACCTAATTTTTGTTCTGTTGTGTACGGCATCAGAACAGAAACATACTTTGCCTCAAAGCAGTAATTTTTTTTCCCTAGTTATGAACAGGATAGAAAATTCAACCATTTGCATTGTTGCTCAGTTGTGTTAAGTGGCACTTGCTGATCTCTCGATTTCTAGCTTGGAAAGACAATTTTAACAATTGTGGCATGCTTTCCTGGAACAGGGTGATTGTTTTCCCTTTCTATCCCCTCCTGCTGGAAGCATACAATCTTGTCTTGAAATCACTCACAAAGGGACAAATTGAAGACATTTAGTTCCACCTTTGTCCTGACATTTTCTGTGTTTTTCCGTCCTCTAACAGCATTCTGTTCCAAAGTAGATGGAACAGAATCTTCCATCTCGGTAAGCCTGTCGCTTAAATTTGAAGGGCCATTTTTACTCCTGTTAGATATTCTGACATGTACTTCAGCTCTTACAGCAATTTTCCCCTCCACAAATGCCACTAATATTTACATTTCTGTGTCCTTTTTCTATCTCTGAAGGACTGTTGATGAATGCAGCTTCAGGTAATTGCTTTCCCCAGGCATCATAATTTGTTTTTCAACAAAAGAACAATTTCCAATTTTTTTGAAAAAGTATTCAAATGTACTAGGGGAGGTGAAGGAAGGTCAGGGAGCAGGAGCAGTGACTTACACTGCATTAGTTACCAACATACTCATTACTTCATAACTTACACTTTACAACATTTTAGTTATGTGGGACAGGCTTGCTTAAGGTTAATCACTTCCTTTCATCCAGAATCTAGCTGATAGATAAAAAAAGGCATTATTCATTCCAACATGAGGACATAAAAGCTGTGTATCTGAATAACAGCAGATGTAAAGAAACAGCAGATTTTCACTCTGGAAAAGAGGAGCTGAGAACGCTACTGTCATTTCTCATACTACTAACTTCTGCACAGTGGCAAGTAGAAGTTAACTTGTGCTGGATAGAAGGTTTTTATTTTTAAATCTTTCAGTCAAGAAAGATATTTGTAATGGAGTTCAAAACATTCCTGTTTCAGCCCACTCTGCAACAGGAGAGAGGTTCAGTGTGATTTTTACTGGACAATTTTCTGGAGGACAAGTTGAAATAATGATCGTAGTCCATTACAAACTTTTAATCTCAAGCCCAGACCATTGCCACTGACTCTCCACACTTGTACTTCTACTCCCAAATGAAACAGAAAATACTTTAACTTGACACCCCATTAAGTGTCCTGTAAGGCAGGAATTATTCTTACTTACAGAATTATATTCTTGAATTTGCTCTCTGCAAGGCAAGTTGGAAGTCTACAACACAGAGGTCCTTCGTTGATGTTGTAGTGTAGGAAGGGTGAATAAAACCCATGCTTTTCATGACTTGAGAAACATCTGAGTGTTTTCTAAATTGGCTTCTCTGAGCTTTCCAAGTTCGTAGTATGAGGAAAACAAATCATGTTAATGTGAAAAACTTAATGAAACCATGGTTTCACAGTTTTAGTTCAGAGTGTCCTTTTCTGTTACCTTAATTTTCTTGAAAGCTTTCTGGTATCCCTTTCATCTCCCAATGACTCTGCCCCAGGTGAAAACATTTAGTCTTTTGTATCACTGGCAACCTGCCTGAAGATGCTGCTGCCTTTCCACATTCCCACCTATTTGAGATCCTTTTCTATACTCATTCAGCTGGTGGTGCTTACTTCAAATTACCATCACCAAGGTCCATCAAATCACAGGGACAGAACGTCACCATCACAGTCGGCAGGCCATGGATACCAAGGGAACCCCAACACCCATGTTCATTCTTGGGGAGGGAATAACATCAGGAGAGGCTTTATCCCTAAGGGCCACCTTCAGAATGAAATCCAGCTGCCGCAGAGCATCTTCTGAAGCCTTGCTCTCCACTGGTGCCTAACTTGGAAGAAGACTCTGGGCAGGACTGCTGTCTGCCCGGGAGAAGGATTTACTTCGTAAGCCCCGTCCTCACCGAAGAAGAGGCTTTAGGTGCAGGGGCCCGTGCGGAGGATGCACATGCCGGCTTCCCGAGGAAGGACGCCCATCGGAGGTCCGCTCCCCTTCGACAGAGAGGGAAAAGCTGCCCGGGGTGGCGGCAGCGGCCGCCGAAGCAGCGGCGGCCATCAGGTAGGGGCAACCCCGCCGAGCCCCCGCGCTGGTTCCGCAGCATCCCGCGCCGGGCGGTGCGCGTACTCACGGCTGTGCGGGGCTCCGGTGGGGCCGGGTGAGGACGAGGAGGAGGAGGCCGGGCAGGTGAACCCTCGCGGCAGCTGTCTCCCCGGCCGCTGCTGCTGGAAGCCCGGTCTCTGTACCCCCGGCCTTTGGCAAGGTTCGAGCCCCCCGCGCCCGCCGCCAGCGTGGGAGGGCGCGGCGGGGCTACAGACGGGCGATCCGCTCCGACCGGCTCTGGGGAGCGAGGGAGCGAGCGAGGGAGGGAGGGAGCGAGGGAGGAGGCAGGAGGCAGGACAGCTCCCGGCCCCGGCCCGCCCTCCGTCTGCGGATCCACCGAGGGGAAGCAGAGCGGTGCCGGCTGTCGGGGTCCTCCGCGCCTCGCTGCCCGGGAAACTTCGGAAGCTAGCCGGGGAGCGTCTGTCCACTGCCCCGAGGGGCGCTCCGGGGGAGAGAAGTGTCCCCGTGCGCACCAGCTGGATGGCGCGGACCCTGAGACCCGACGACATCAATCCCCGGACGGGGCTGGTGGTGGCTCTGGTCAGCGTCTTTCTGGTGTTCGGCTTCATGTTCACCGTGTCTGGCATCAAGGGAGAGACCCTGGGGGACATCCCGCTGCTGGCCATCGGGCCGGCCATCTGCCTGCCGGGCATCGCCGCCATCGCCCTCACCAGAAAGACGGACGGCTGTACCAAATGTCCCGAGAACATGCGTCCGTGCTGTAAGGAAGTCAAGGACCGCGATGTCATGGAGCTGCTAAGGACCCCCTCCGACCTGGAGTCTGGCAAGGGAAGTTGTGACGAGCTGGCCGGGAAAGCTTACCGAAAGGACAGGAGAGGGCTGAAGGGAGAGGACACCGTGTTCATCTGCACCTCCGGCACCACCGCCGCTGCCACGGCAGACTGCAAGAGCCTCACCAAAAAGGTGGAGCAGGAGGAGATGCTGAAATACCTGGAGAGCTGTTACCCAGAGATGCCAGAGAATGTGTTCGTGGGAGATGGCTCCACGTACAGTGCCTTGGAGAAGAAGAGCTCTTCTCTCAGCAGGGACAACACTCCTTGCCCTGACATTGAAGACAACATTTTTGTGGCTCCTAAAGATAGTATCATTGTCTGCTCTTACAAGGATAACAGCCCTCATGACAGGTACTGTTGTTACATAAACCCCACTGGAGTCAACTCAGACCAGGAGACCATTGTGTGAAAGATGCATACTTTATATACATGTATGTATACAAAAACTGCAACGTCAATTTCTTGATAGGGGATAAAATAGCTGACTGCATGGGACAATCCTGATACTATTTCAATTTAAAGTGGTATGTGACTGATAATCAAACCATTTGTGCCTGAAGTACGCTTTCTGTAAGTAAACAAGCATGTTTAAAGGTCAAAGAATTCAATTTTTCATTTTTGGAGAAAAAGAAATTACATTTTATTTTATATTCTCCCTTTCCCTCCCTTTTGTTTTCCTGCTGCATATTGTACCCAAGCCTGTAGGCACACCGGCAGCAGGGCAGCACTGGCTGTCACATGAGATCAAGAGCTGAATGAAACTCTGGAGCTCTCTGTAGGAAAGAATGTGGTGCTCTACGGTTGAATAAGTTTTTGAAATACTGTCACTTCATTTTGGGAGGGATTGAGAGATGTCAGCATGAACTCCAATAGCTGGCTGATGTCAGGGAATGGTAGAAGTCATTTGTCTCCCTTTGTCCTGGCAGGATTTTGTTTTCCTTTGTGTCAAGGAATAGATGTCCTGACTCCATGGGCTCTTCTGAAAAGTCTCCTAGGAACCAGATAGAGCTCAAGAGAGTTTTCGAAGACTAACCCATCAACAATAGCATGAACATAGATGTGTTAGCTCAATTTTCCACTGGTCTTGAGTTCACTGGAATGTTTCTAACACTTTTGGATTTTAGATGCATACTTGACAAGGAGAATGCAACATGAACATGACACAGTTCTTGCAGAGACTAGGAGCAGATGTCAGTGAACTCAGGTCTTTAAAATATATTTCAGTACCTCAAAAATTGCTTCAGGAATAGACTTCTGTGAGTTATGTTCAGAGTTGGATCTGACTCTTCTGAAAATGCCATTTTCTTGTGCCTTTTCTAAAATGACAGATATTTCTGTATGCGGAATGCATGGTGACAGTCCACTCAGGGGTCTCAAAGCCATGCTTTGCTGGGAGAAGGACCTGACTGACAGGTTTTTTCACAGCTTATGGATACATAGCAAGAAAATGTGAAGTGAGTAGCGAAGATTAACCATTCAAATTCAGAGCCTGCAGTTTACATACTGAAATACAAATCCTGGCTTTTCTGTCCAACACTAGGTTGCATGTTCCATGCATAGACACCTGACCTCTACGGTGTAGGTAACAGAGACATATGTGGTATAACACAATGTCCGTGCTAAGCAGCTACTCTAAGTGTCCAGGTCTTAGGGCAATGGTTGCTAAAGCACAGAGTAATTTGTTAGCATCTCACAAAGCCCCAGTCCCTATAAACAAACTCCCAGATTGCCAAAAATTTCCTGTGTAATGAAAGTTTTAATAGCTGCTCCTACTTAGCTGTTTTTTTTGTCAACCATAAGTTGTACCAGAGAAACATATTGAGTTACCAGAGTAGGAAATAAGAAAAACAGCCTTTCATTTGTAGCAACTTGAGATGTTCTGCAGTAAATTAAAAGGAATTTTGCACTCAAATGAGGCTTTCCATGCCCATGGAATTGTCTGGAAAGTGAATGTAAATTTTATACATATACTTATGTGTGCATTTGTTTGTTTGTTGAGAAACTTATGCCAAATTGTAACAGACAACCAGTCTCTGAAGGTGTTTCCAGAAGAAGGAAACAATTTTCTGGCTAGCTTGGTGTGTTTCAGACCAAATAAGACGTTAACCCTTTGGCCAGGTTTTCATGGGACATCTGGATACTATTAGGATGGATTCAGAAAACAGTAGCTAGTTGAAGGTAAATCACCTATTCAGGCAAAAGCTCTGAGTAGGTGGTTACAGGCAGCTGTGCTGCTCAGGCATGCAGCAACTACTGTGATGATAAATGAACACCTGAACTCTGTGCAGCCCAGGTTTTATCCAAGAGAAGAGGAATTCTACAAAAAGAGACCCTTTCCCTGACATGTTCAACTTCCACATAAAAGCACTCAGTTGTTGTCAGCAGCTTGTCTTCTGCTGAGGCTTAGTCACTGCAGGACCTTGTTCTGCAATATACAGAGCAAGTCTATAATGGCATCAGGAAGTCTTATTTAATGGCCTCTGAAGCCAACAGCTAAAATACTGCTAATAAACACGATGACAAATAGGGTCTTCTGCTTTCTGCTTCTAAGCAGAGCAGGTGAGGGTCTCATTGTGTGGCCAGGGGTGCTCAGCATCCCTGGAGATCAGACTCACTGTGAGGAAACAGGCTACTGGGTCCTGCCTGCTGCCTTTGACAGGGTTGTGAGTAATCACTTGCCTTGCATAAGAGAGCAAGGCACCAGCCTGCTCGGAACCTAGATTTGTACAGTTCTGCAAATATACATGTAGGAAGCAGTCAAGTTTTTCCATTTTGTCTAGGATTAGATGTTCTCTGTCAAAAGTTACATGGGCTTTTTCAAGACAAGACAGCAAACTTTAGTGACAAATGGAGTAGTAAATATATAGTTTGATATACAGACATGCAGATCTGAGTCATGTGCTTTATTCCATTCTTAGTGTAAATCCAAGAGAATGCTTGTATTCAAGCGAAGTTTAATGGGAGTGAAAACTTCCCACAATGTAGAAAGAGGTATAAAAAAATGTGTGTTTAAAATTTGATATTTACAGGCAATGACATCCCTCCATTCATTCAGCTAAGATTTCACAATATAATACAACTTTAAGCAATATTTCTAGGCTAATATACCATAATCCTCTAAATTTGTTTATTGAAGCATGAGAATTTGAAATTAGAGAAATAAATTAGTACTGCGTCTGAAACCTCTCTTTTTTTTTTTTTTTTGTCTAGTTTCATAGAGAATGAAATGGAAATTGATTAATTTGGACATTTAAAAAACATGAATTTTTAAATTTGAAAATGCAAGGGGTTTAAATTTTTTGTTTGTTTGGTGGGGTTAGGTGTTAGGGTGTTAGGATTTGGTTTTTGTTTGTTGTTTTGGGGGTTTTGTGGTTCTGTTGGTTTGGATTTTTTTAATAAAGTGACTTCTTATAGTTTTGCCAGTAGAAATCTAATGCATATTTGATCACAGACATCATGACAGCATTTTCAAATTTTTATGCAGATAACATGCCCAGATTAGAGAGCACCTGGGTCTTTTTTTTGTTCAGCTCATGCAGACACTAAAACTTGTGGTACCAGTGCTGATCTTAGAACAAGCAGGGATAATCACTTTGCTTTTCAGAGGCAACTTCTAGTCTGAATTTAACATCAGGGTACCACAGCTTAGGGTGTGATTCCAATCCATGACCAGAGATGAGAGCTTCTTTCTGTTCTTGCTACTTTAGAAAACCTCTGGGTCGAAGTCCCACTTCTCTCCTCAATGCTCTCTTCCAAACAATGCGTGGAGTTGTAGGGGAGCTCAGTTTGGGGGATAAATATCTTGTGAACCATATATAGCTTGGTCCTAAAGTATGGTGGGAGGGTGTATAAAGCATTTAATGGAAAACAGCAATTTAGACATTTAGAGAAGATCCTAAGATACATAAACTTTATTTTTGGAATAGTATTTATCATAGCATTACAGTGTAGTTTTCATTCTTTTAAGAGATAATGTGGTATTCAGATCAACAAAAGGCAATCTTACATTGCTTTGTTTAAATTTCTCTTGTCGCAAGTAGCATTTTTACAGTCATACCAGCTGATCACTTCAAAGTCTTTAAAAGACAATTTGAAGTTTTAATAGGGGGCACTTTGTCCTCCCAAGTCCAGAACAATAGCTGGTCCTTTCAGCCTGGAACTGAATAAGCAAGAGTTGAGTGTGCTCAGAGTGTGTCCCTCTGGACTGGTATTGTATTCTTGATCTGCATTCTGTAGAAATGTCATACTCTTGCAGAGGCAGTTCCTCCCCCTCTGATCCAAACTCTCTGCAGTCCTGGCTCCAGTAACTATTTATTATGTTGTAATTAGCAGAGTAACAGCTACTGTGACCCCCCTCTCACCATCTCTGCTGCTATGTACCAGACTTTGCAGAGTGAGCTCCTGCAATTGGCCAGGGTGGTAGAATTTGACACTACATTATCCATACAACCTAAGCTGTTATGTTGAGACATTCAATTATATTGTTAGTTCTTGCAGCACAAGCTTGGGATTTTGCCATGGGTTAGAGGTGGGTGACTGTCAGGCCACCAAGCACCACCAACCCGATTTTCATGTGTGCAGGGACTAACCTAGTTACTTGCAGAGCACAGTCAGCACACAGGACCTTGACTCTCAGCATGTTACCAGTAAAGCCATGGCATAGGAAACTTTTGAGTCCTGAAAGGACTGTCTATGCTTCTAATATAAATTGTATTGAAACTTGTAGGGGAGTTTCCTAATAAGCAGGCTAGAGGTGTTCTCCCCACGGCATGGGGCAACAGCTGCAAAGGAGCTCATGCTGAGCCCGTTTCCACTCTGCAGCCAGTCTGAGCATGCAATCTCTACAGGGAGAACTGTCCGTGGGGTTGTTACTTCTCTGGCGGTATGTGCTCTTTCATGTCTGGAAATCACAGAGAGAATGGATTGGGAAGTCCCTCTTCACGTACCCTGGCAAACTTCCATAGGTAAGCATTACCTTTAATTTAGCAGTCCTATCAATGCTAGATGTCTTTACCAGACATGTAGATTCAGCTTTCACTAGTTTTTAAATCTTTGTGTATTTTGTGTTCAGAACAGTTGCATGGATTAGCCTTGTGTCAGATACACAGAAGTATTTATGCTTAATGTTTTTGCTTACAAACTGCACCCTGGAAGGGTGTGTGTATTTATGCTACACTTATGTCTGCAAGAGCAGGTAACAGAATGCACAATCATAGCAACATAGCAATTTGTGGTCTCCTCAGAGGTGTTTTTCCAACACCTTACCAAGCTTTTCTGCCTCAAATCTGTTGCTGCAATTTAAAATTCCTTCTGTTCTTTAGGAGAAAAACTTCTAAGAACAACTCTGTTATGGCTCCTTAGGAACACATAGCTCCTCCAACAGAGTTAAGACATTTCATGTCTGTGTTTTACTGTGGCCCCTGTGAAATCCCGGCAACCAAAATCTGAATGTTTCCAGTTCTTTGCGTTCAGCATTTCCCCAAACCATTGGTGTTTTGGCAATGAACCTTTATTCAATTCCAAAGATGGATTTCCAGCATTTTTTTTTCACCCTAAAGTGTCCTTTTCACTCCTCAGGGAGTGCAAAAGGGTTAACATTTTGAAAATCTGGTTCTGTACTCTCACATGTTCTAGTGAGAGTAGAACAGGAGACATCTTCATAAAAGCAAAAGAGACCAAAAATGCATCATACACAGTGTTTCATTACTTTATCAGGTTAACTGTGTTGAATTCTGGTCACAAAAGCACTATGTTTAGTGCACTGTTCCATGTGTGTATTGTAGCTTTGGTAGCTTACCCAGATGGCTCCTCAGGTAGGGACAGTGTGTTTTCCTGCCTGAAGGCCTGACACAAGAACTACAGGAAAAAAATTATCATGTAGTGGGGATCCGATTTTAGATCTTATCAAAACAGTTTTTTCACACCACTCTATTTTAGTATGAAATGCCGTAATAATCAGCAATTGTGCACAGTCATGAACATAAAGATGCTTCTACATTAGCTTCATATTTGGTACTCACTGGTAGGAAGTACTTATTTTTTGCTGGTGAAATCCAAGGCAAATTGCATAAAGGAGTAACACTAAACATTTCATATGCAGCTTCCAGGTCAAATTTAGTGCAGTATGAAAACTATTGAATCCAGTCTTTGGAATTTCGTTCCAAAAAGGATTGCATATGTATTTAAGACATAGTTAGTGCAGTGGAAAGATGGTGTACAAATAAGAAGGTGGGGTAGGTTGTTTCACTGTGTGAACCACAGAGGACTGTGGTTACTGTGCTGTGGGACATTAAATAATATCATGTAGACTCATGGGTGTTCTTTGGAAGGTTTCAGTCATTAGGGTTCCCACACAAACAAATTCTAAACACCCACTCTGTCACATCTTAAACCCTGTCTGTTTTATATCTCTACATCTGAAAGTGCATTTAAATTTAAAACAAAATTTACATTAGGAGGAAAGGCAATTTCCCTATGTTTTATTTGGAGAGAACATTTTATTGCAAAATACTTTGTCTTTAAATTCCAATTTAGAATGCAAAAAAATCTACAGTGCAATGTTTTATACTGAAGTAGGGAAGAATAGGGAGAGGAATTAGGAGGACAAGGTGCTCATTAGCTGAAAAGCAGAAGGTACTCAGCTGGAGTATAATGAGAACAATCTTGCATAGCCTTGTCTTTTTACAGGTTTGAAAGGACAGTCCCAGAAAGACGCTTTTAAAAAAACCAAAGATTTCTACTTTTGAGGTCAATTCAGATTGAAGGGCTATTAGTAATTTTTAGGGGTCTGAGAAGGTGGGAGAGATGTTCTACAAGTTGGGGAGATCTCATACTAATCAGACATTGATCTTAAAGAGACGCTGCACCCTTCAACTTCACAGTTAGGCTCAACACTCCCTGCATTGTTTGCAAAGCCTGATTTCATCTCACTTTTATTTAAACAAATTAATTTATTTCATTTGACTAATTTGCTGTACAAAGAAGCAGATAACTTTCCTGTTTGCAAAAAAAAAAAAAAAAAAAAGAACCTTGGAATTGGAGACCACCTACACACATGAATAACAAGCTAAGTAAAATATGTTTGCTACCTAATCTTGGGGATAAAGAATAACTTCTTGGTGGCAAAACACAGTCTTTTTCCAATGCCCATGGTTTGAATAAAATCTAGGAAGTTTTACACTTGGAAATACATTAATGAATTTTTGGCTTTACTTGTTGTGATTTTTAAAAATATTGTGATTATTCAGTCTGTTCCTCAATATTCAAGTTGAAACAATAAAGTGAAGGTTTATCAATCTAATAAAAGACTTTCACAAGTCAGTTTTTGTGTTTGTGTGATTTTTTTTAATGTTCCTGCCTACATTCTCATTGCTAGGTAGATGGAGCTGCAATAAGTAATAATCAGAATGCACAATCTTTCCATAAAATCACCTCGTCGTGAATAGAGTCTTAGTATCCTCTGCATTATCTTGCATGACTGTAGAAAATGAATGCCTACTGTAAGAAGTGATTTATAAAGTACATATCACCTTCACTTCTTCAGCTCTATTACTGCAATTGCTTTCCCATTTTCTGGCATAGATAAAATCATCAAGAAAAGGAAGAACACATCACATACTTCTAGTATATAGTGCCATTTTAGAAAAGAATGTTTGCTAGATTAGCTGACTAGCTCTATATTTGAGATGTGAATCTCTGTGGATTTAAAGCATCTCACAGATGAGCACTATACTGGTTATCATACTTGAGCTTTACCAGCTGGTAAATGCTTTCCTGTATCTGAAATATGGCCGTTGTCATTGACTACATTTGTCAAAATGCCTGAGATTAATCTTAAAATACTTGTCAGTTGACTGAGGACACTTCTGTTTGTATCTGTAACATTTACTACTGTACTTCTGTCTTCTGAAGTCAGTCATATCATCACAGTCATCACAAAAACTGACATTAATAAGGACTATTGCTTGAAGCTGCAGGAAGGATATAACAGATTCAACAGTCCATAGAAAATAATTCTCATTCTGGAGATGCTCTGTTCGAGGAGAGGATTAGGAAGCAACAATAAAACTGAGGTAGGCTGACCCAGGCACTCTTCAGGCTGTATCTCTTTTGTAGAAAACTACCAGGATCTAAGCCTCCCGAAGTCAGCAAGAGTCTCTGCTGTCTTCAGCAGAACTTGAATACTACCCAAGGACCTGTCAGTGGTTAAAGCTGTCAATCCAGCAAGCTTGCTGTTAGTCACTCATCAATCATTTCTATTTAGAAGGTTTTAAACTCATAAGACACTTTTAAAAAATCTTTTAATTCTATAGACAACATTAAAATAAAGCAGAAGAGTTAAAACTGAAATACTATGGACAAAGCATATACTTTCACATCCACATTTGATAAAGATATGCACCTTTTTAATAAAACCATAAACAAATGCAAACTCATTAAGATAATGTAAAGTATTTAATACATCATAAAGCACTATAATAGAGCTGAGTTTCACAATTTCTAGATAGCATTTGGATAAAGGAAACGGTTGTACTAGAGGATATTTCTGGGCTACTGATAACTGTAAGGTTTATTCTACTAAGATTACAAAGCAAGTAATTGCATTATACCTTCTAATATGAAATTTTAAAAAGGAGAATGGGTTTTTTAAGCTTAGAAAAACATGAAACTAGTTGAAAATTTTGATTAAAAAAAATTTGGCTGGACTTTATGTTGGGATCTCATGTGCCAAAGTCAGCTATGTCTATGTCCCTTGCTGCGATTTTTGTTCCATTCAAGTTGCAGATAGTTTCAGAGTCTTCTGAGACATACACAGACTCAGAATGCTATACATCTTTTCTGTGTAGTTCAAAAAAATCTCCCATAATTTGGAAGTATTAAACTTTCCGCCTCTCTTAGGCATCCCTGAAAAATCTATCATTACTGCTGTATTTACTTCTCACAGAAGCTGAAGAAAGACCATAGTGTGATACTCCTACCACTATCACACAGCACATACTTGGAATTAAAAGCTGTAGCTACACTAGCTACATAGGAACATGAACAAGTAGTCAGGTGCTTGGTTAAACTACACAAATTTATACCAGAAAAATTGCAACTACATGCATGTTTTTGTTCTACCTAGGATCAGGGACAGACTGGAGGGTAAGGGAGCAGAATAAGCAGAAGCAAGTGGTGCTATGTCACTCAAAGTCCTTCCTTTTTATCTTCTCCCATTTAGATTTATCCAGTCTAGCTCACATTATGGTGGAAATGCTTTGATACTTGATATCCTTTGTCTCTCAGTTTCACTTAGTCTGTTAGACTGTTGAACTGGAATGGGCTAAACTCTTCAAAACAGATTAGCCCTGAAAGGTATGTCTTTAAATACCAGCAATGCTCACAGAATCATGCTCATCTAGAGATTACTCCACTTGTAATGATGGTTCTCTCTTTACAGGAAATGCTGGCTCAGGAATGACCTTTCCTAAACTGTGTCCTAAATTACACAGTGACTCAGAGGGCTGCCTGATTTCACTGACAGACAGCTATCCAGCAATAGTAGGTTCACTGCCACTTTCATAAAAGCAAAACATCAGCTAATGTTAAGAGCTGTTTTTCAAACAAATCCCAGAGCAGCCAAAGACAAGAGCAGCTATAGTGAACTATATCCTGTTTAGCAACAGCATACATTGTCTTGCATTTCTCTCCCAAGATTTCCAAGTCTCTGCAACAAGATGGGAGGTGTCACTAGGAATTGGCTGTATGGAAACACACCAGACTTTCTTCTTAATTCTTTTTCTATGCTCCAGACAACGGGAATGGAATGGAAGTAGGAGTACAAATTGTTGTTTCAATCTGTATCCAGTATAATTTCTCTGCTTAATCCTCCTCTTTTGATGGATCTTACTTCCTCACACAATAACTCATTTTTCCCTTTCACAGCACAAAACCAACCACACTCACAGGGTTTATGATACCACTAAACAGTAGCATTACACTGTCTCCTTTCCTGTGGGAGCACCTCACGGGCTGGAATATCCAACTGATTTTGAAGTCATGGTGGCTGCTGGCTGGGGATTTCCCATCAAAATCAAATCAAGAAGTAACACTGGGAGCTACCTTCTGCTCTGGTAGCTGGTGGGCCATCTTTACATATTATTCCATAAGATGAGTTTTTTGCTTTTTTGTATTTTCAGAGCCACTGCTAGGAGAAACACCGGTAAATAAAGCCTGAGCTAATACATTCACAAGGCCAAAGGGGTGTATTATCTCTTTTCTAATTTTCTAATTCAGCAGGATGACCTAACAGACTGAAAGCAGAAGAGATACTGGAGTTAATGAGTGATTAGGAAGCAGGACTTCAGAGAGGACCACTGGGAAGGACACCTGGTATCGGACTATATGAAACTCTGTTGGCATCTTGCGGAGTCACAGGAGTGCTGGTGACTGCCTTCTGGGTGACAGAGGCTTTCTTACCTTCAAGCCAGTATGTGACCATGTCTCCTTTCCCCTAAGGAAGAATATTAGTCATAGGGTTATAACATTATCTCTCATTTATGAAATAATTTTCTTACTACAACTCAAAACAAGTCCCAAAAGGAGAAATGTGTGCCTGTCAGCCACTTTACACAGAGGAAAAATGAGGCATAAAACTTTTCCTAAAAAGATAATAGCTGTAATATCAATTAAAACAATTCTTTGAAGTCCCATCCAAAACTGGATCCACAAGCATGTTAATTCTCTTGTGGAACTCACATGATGATTTGTGAGGTCTCTGAAGGATTTTTTTGATTTCAAGCAGTTGTGAGTGAATGTGCCATGCAAGACTTCCAAGCTTGACTAAGTCCTTCATCTCTGACTTACCAGGTGTGTCCCATGAACAAGTCCATGGAATTGGTCGTGGCTTAAAATCTGAACATGCTCTCTTCGAGTATGGAAATTAGTCTAACCAAAGCACTGTGAGATATAGAGGACTAAAAGATATAGGGGACTACATGGGTTAAAATTCAGGGACTCCAGAGTACTTTCACACTCTCCTCTCTGAAAAGCTGAGTATAAATGTTGCATACACACCTTGACTTGTAAATTCCCACGACATACTAACACATACTCTCCAATCTGCTCCAACAGCTGGTATGCACTTAAACTGCACTGTATTTTAAGAGCTGGAAAGAAAGATAAATATCGTATTAGCAAACAATTTATACATCTAAGACAGATCCATCTCTCAAAGTCTGGCAAAAATTTCAAGACTCATTAATGAACTCCCCCTTGGGTATTTTTTTTGAGTCTTTGCTTTCATTCCTTGTTATTTGTTATTCAAAATGTTTGCACACAAGCTCCAGTATCCTGGCCTGTTTGTGAGAGCATCTCAGGATAAATATGGAGCTGTCAACAAACACTACTCTTCACTTTCTGCATCTAATAATATTTTTGCACTCTTTGCAGTTATCTATCTGTGCTACTGATGAGCATCCTTTTCATCTGGTGAAGAAAATCATACACAGTTCTACCTCCTGGTCAATAAAGAGCCTGTACATTCTCAGCACATTTAGTTTTCAGAAAAGTCTAAACATTAAAGAAACAACCATCCTTGCTCTGACTCGAAAATGAAACCTGTAAATTAAGACAGTGGAAAGAGACAATATTTGCCAAAATTTAAACAAATTCACATGAAGCATTTCTTTAACCTGCATCGTTCTGTGACACAGAGCCAATCATTATGCTTCTTTGTTTAAAAAACATCCCAGATGATAGTAGGACTGGCTACAATTGTCCAACTGATTTTTCTTAAATCAGAAAATGACAGTTCTATAATGTCCACTTCTATTTGTTTAAATACTGCCTGTAGTTTCAACATATATCGATACATATCTCAGAAATATTCTTTGCAGTAGATACGTTATATTTCAACTTGCCATCTTGCTTGAGAAAAAGACACTAGCACTCAGATTCCAGGTGATAGCATTTTTAATGCACATTGCTAGTAATTAATATATTTTAAAGCAATCATCTTAGGGTTAAAACCTGGTAATGTAATTTGAGGTCCTCGGATGTATGTGGCAAGAAAAAGAGGGAGAGAAAATACAGGCTTGAAAGATAAATGCTTTGTCTTCATTTTGAAGTATGTAGTGCTGATGCACCATCTGAGAAAGAGACTAGCATACAGAACAAAAGATAACCTATTAATGATGGAAACAGATTTTGAAGGTATTAGTTTGAAAGGAGTTCAGATAAGATGACACAAGGAGCATGAAAGGAGTTATTTGGGAGACTGACAGAAAGAAATTGAAGTTATATGTGTTCCATCCAGGTTAGCATTTCCTTTGGAAAAACAAAAATGGTGAGAAGGAATGGATGCTAGTGATTCTCAAATCCTTTCAAAACTTTCAAATCCATCATTTAGGACCATTTCCCTGCCCTTTTGCCTTGTTTTTAGAGGACTATGATAGATGTTGAAAACACCAGTTTTCACCATGAAATGGTAAACTTGAAGAATCTTGTATGTGCCTAGTTAATTTACAATGCATTTCAATGTGAGCCATAAAACTACTCAGCTCAGTTTCATGAATGAAGACATCAGGGTTCTGTGATGTTGAATCACTCTTTCTTTTTTCCTTTCAGTTCTTGTCTTTAGATCAGCTAAAGTATTTCAGAGTCTGAGGTTCAAATGTTCCTATTGGCTAAAGACGAAGCTTGATAAGTAAACTTGGAGCTCTGTTACCTCTTAGGAAGAAGCGGTGAGAATACCTCCAAAAATTTCTGTTTAAACTCTTTCCTAGAGGACACATACATAATCTTCTATAATGGTTAAACACTGATACAGATCCCATGGTGTCCTACTGTTTCTTGTGTCCTCCATTAGAGAAAGTTATCAGCAATAAAAGAGGAGTAATGAAAATATTTTTACCATAAATCCAGCTGGGTGCCAGGAACAAATAGAAACAGTGAACATAACCACTTGCCTCTCATTTTGTTTTATTTCTACTTTTTTACTGTTGAGAACTTCAAAGCCACAAAACCCCTTTTCTGGGACTTGAGAAATAAGGACATCTTGTTACAAAAATGGTTGTAGAGAATATCACTCAAGTTGTCCCTAGGCAGACTGGACCCAGAAATCAAGAACTGGATTCAGAATCATTTGAATAGGTCAGGACTCAAAACTCACCCCAACATTTTTAAAAGAACTAATTCAGGGATGATTAAAATCCCACCTGAAGTTTGCTCCTTATTACCTTCACTGGTAGATTCCATCCTGGAAGCTGTGTTGACAGTATCTCCAAATAAACAGTACCGTGGCATTTTGGTTCCAACAACTCCAGCTACAACTGCCCCTGTTAAGAAGTAGAAAACAAGACATTTTGTGTTTATAAATCACATAATTGGTTATGCAGCCTTGTGGCTGCGTCCTACACAATCTTAAATCTAATTTGTTGATCAGATAAAGTCTGAGTGTCAGTATTGTCTTTACATGGGTTACAAATCTGTCTTAAAAGTGATTTAAAGCAGAGAAGATATGATTTCTTAGTAAGACAATGTATGCTGATTAGTTGGCAGATGCTGGGCTGCACAGGACGTATCCAACTCTGGCTGTCTATCAAGAAAGAATTGCAATCATACATCAGATTAAATCAGAAAGCTAGGAGTCTGAGAGTAAAGGCTAGATCAGAGTGTCAAGAAACAACTCACTGTTTTGAGAAGAGAACGGCTGATAAGGAAAAGTAACAGATAAAGGATGGCAGTTCTAACTCACACCAGCAAATGCACAGGGGCTGTGGGATGTTTCCAATGTTGCATTCAAAATTGAGGTACCAATATCCCATGTATCCAATAAATTATTCCATTGGGATGACCTCTATGTTGTGTTCCACTGCATATCAAAAAATTAATTCCATTTTTAATGGAGAGGAAATGGCCACCACGGATGAATTTGTAAGGCCAGAGGAAGACTTTTTCATCTATCTCAACATACCTGAATGTATTCCTGCTCTTATCTTTAGGAGGGTGTTGGGCTTGTGGGGAATCTTAAAAGTCTTGCAGACATCCAAAAGGTCTAAAGCCATGCTTGCGATCTCACCAGCATGAAGGATCCCATTCTCCTTGGGTACTCCTGACACCACCATATCTTAATACAACAATGCAACTGTGTTAATCTTTGACATTACACATAGATTTACTAAAGTATGCTGCCTACAATAAAAAAGACTAAAATAAATAAAGAAATAAAGAAGCCCTATTTCTTCATATACCAAGGCAGAGTTGTGCATGCAGAAAGCCAGAAACAAAAGAAGGCTAGGGCAATGGCTCATGTGTGGGATTACCTTAAATAAGAAAAATGTTGTATTTCCTTCTTATTTTTACATAAGATTTATTCCCTCCAATACTTTCTTTCTTCATCCTCCCCTCCACCGAGAATGCTTAAAGTGGGACAGACAGTGCAAATGTGGCTGTTCAGTATCTTTTGTCATTGGGCAGATATTATAAAAAAAAGGCAATGACTCCAACTAGGCATTCTCCTAAGATTCCTGCACTATGCTTTTAAAAGTGATGATGGATTCTTAGGGTCCTAGAGTGCTGAGCTGGGCAACCATGACTGTGAGAATGATAAACTCACACTAAACCCTGAATTTATGTGGGATTTGCTGCTCTAGTTTGATCCCTGTAAATCTATGGTGCGTGATGGGATTCATCTCATGGTACTCAAAGAACTGGTGAAGTCACTTTAAGATCTCTGAAAATACTTTTGGAATGGCCATTGAAATCTGGAGAAGCCTCAGTTCTACTAGAAGCTGGCAAATGTTGTCCAGATTTTCAAGAATGGTAAGAGGATGATCCTGCAAACTACAGGTCTGTCACTTTCACTTCAGTGCCTGGCAGAATTTCAGAGAAAATTTCTCTGGGAGGTAATGAAAAATACCTGAGAGACAACACAGATATTTGTCACAGCTAGCACGGCTTCATGAGTGGAAAGTCCCGACTGTCAAATCTGATTTCCTTCTATGACAGGATAAGCCACCCTAGTGATAAAGGGAAGCTAGTTGATGTAATCTTCTCGGATTTCAGTAAAGCCTTTGATACTGCCTCTCCCAGGATCCTTCTGGACAAAATGTCCAGCACACACATCTGGATAAACAAACTATGTGATGGATGAGCAACTCGTTCAGGGGTCAGTCACAAAGGGTTACAGTGAATGGGGTGACATCAGACTGGTGACATCTCACTAGCGGGGTTCCACAGGGCTCCATCCTCAGCCCTGTGCTTTTCAACACCTTCATAAATGGCTTGGACACAGGACTGGAAGGGATACTAAGCCTGTTGATGTTACTAAATTGCCTCACAAACAGAAAGGCCCTGCTAAGAGAACTTGAGAAATTAGAGGACTGGGCAATCACCAGCTCCGTGTTTAAGAACGAAAAGTGTTAGNTGACACAGCTCAAGAAGTTTTTGGATAATTCTCTCAGGCCCATGGCGTGATTCTTGAGGATGGTCCTGTGCAGGGCCAGGAGTTGGACTCTATGATCCTTGTGAATCTTTTCCAATATTCTATGATTCTTTGATTCTGTTACTGTGTACGGCAAGAAACCAGTCTTTTAGGGATCTATGGGGTGCATTTGTTCAGGAATTTTATGCTCAAGAATATGTTCAACAGTTCCACAAAGAAAAAAGAGTGGGCTTTTTTTCCCTGTATCTCTTATCAGAATTCTGTCTGTCTCATCCAAAAGCTCTGTTAGATTTCCTCAGGTTTTATGGAATTCAGTTTTAATCACAGTCTACTCCCAGCAGATTGCCAGGGTACCAAATATAAAGCCATTTTCCTACAAACTCAAAGAGAAGAGACAGTCAAGCTCCTACAGTGTGTTAAAAGAAAGAATATTGCTATGGTCTTTGCAAAAAAAGGCAAGTAATAAAGCTTAGGGTATGGCATCTATTATCCCATGTAGAAGGTAAATTTTTTAGTTGTGTTCCTGTGGTACAGAAATTGTCAGCTGGGATTAATCTGCTGCCAAGACTTAAAATCAGACCTCACTAGTCACATGAACCAAATAAACAGCACTCGTATTTTAATAAATTAATTTGTCCCATTCACAATACTTATCAACCATACAAATTATTAAAGGTATGCAGGAAAATGTTCCTAAAGTTTGCTAGGGCTCTGGTAGGACTCATCTTCTAATTGTTTTATTTGGCCTTCCCAGTGGTAAGAAACTTTCCAAATCTCCTTCAGCTGCTCTTCCTTGTCATCAGAGTCTCTATCTTGATGCTCCAGGCCCATCATTGTCCACAGCTCAAGGAACTTACAAGCATCTCCTATTGTTTCCACCTTATAGACATCATAGTTATCAATGATTTCATCAAAAGTGGTATAAAGCTTGTTCAAGAGATCTACCACTTGGTATGGTGTACTTCTGCTGGACAGCTCAGTGAAGCCAACAATGTCACTGTTAAAACACAACAGAAAGAGCATAATCATCCACTGTACTAATCATTGCTAATTAGTAATCTTAAACACACCATAAAAATTTCTCAGTGCAATTACATCAATCTTCTCTTTTCAATTATTATTTTGCTAAGATTCTTATTGGATAATTTTGTCTTCATTTATTTAAATTCACAAACTACTCTTTCCATTTAAAAGGACAGACTGATCTAAGCCTTTTTGCTAATCAATGCAGTAAAGCATTTTTACAGGTAGATTTAAACCTGTAAGCAGTCTTCAATTTTGGGTTAGGTATAAATGAAAAATATGAAAAATTATATCTGTTCACTTATGACAAGTGAAGTCATGCCATTTATATGTTGTTTCCTGCACACATAAAGAATTAAAACTGTAAATCCACATGGACTCTGAGGATAGACAAATTTTCTTTACACAGGCTAAATGGTGGATTCTTTGCTTAGACCTATCTTAGGAAACATACATTCATGCATGTTTAAAACATGTAAAGTGATGTGCTGCTGTTTGTTAGCACTCCAGAGTAACGTCATTTTTTATTTAAGTAATTATAATGAAAAATAGGGAGGTGTGAGAATTTTGAGACACTCTTTTGCAGAGCCACCTGTTACAATAGGTGGCAGTTTAGATAGAAATTATGTACCCAGTTAGGAGCTTCATCTCCACTAGAAGCCTAGAAGTTTCTTCTGTAGGAGACAGTTCTAGTCCTATCTTTCATTTTTATTTACCTGAAGAAGATGGTGGCACTTGAGTAACTTTGAGCTTGTGCATGTTTTCCCTGCCTGAGATCATCTGCTACTTGTTTCGGCAACATACCTGTTGTAGAAAGTAGAGCATTGTAATCTTCTTACATGGATAAAAGAACATATTAAACATAACATATTTGTTTAAAGGTACAAAAAATGTTCATAAATGCAAAATATTATGAAGGTGAAAACACATTTTGCCACCAAAATCTGCTCTGTTATAATGTGAGAATTCACCATAAATCTCACTGATAACACATCCAGACTTTTCTCATGGCCCATAACTTTTAGGCCAAACAAGCTGGTATCTATACATTCCAAGAAAGAGTAAGGTTAGATTCTAATGGTGTGATCTGGGATTTTATTAATTCCTTCTTTGTCAACTCTTTGCTAGTGCTTTCTACCTGTGTTAGGTTTGTTTACTATGTCTCCCATTTTGGTTTTTTTTACATAGTCCTTGTTCCCCCTATTTTGCATTTTCACACCCTTTTGTTTTTGGCTCTCTTATATGCTATTCCAATCTCTTTATGCCTTTTTTTTTCTTACAGAATTTTGGAGCATACACTGCCAGCAAAAGTAACCAACCACAATTCCACCCCATTTATTACTATGTAAAAGGCCTGCCACACTGATGCAAAGTCAGAGTACTATGGATTTTGAGCCATAGCTCTCAGATGAGTGTACTGTTTTCTAGGGGGAAAATACAGAAAGTAGCTAAATATCTTTCCAGCTTTCCAAGAAAAAGTATATTCATTCTTTGCTAGCTAAATGTTACCAATTGAATAATCACCTATCTAAGGATTCTTGTTTCAGTTAGCTGAAAAAAATTATTATTGAGAAGAATATCCAGTATTTTTTCTTTATAACTTACTATACAACAGACGATCAGTCTTCTGTTTTTCATGTATTAAATCCTGAGTTCGCTCAGAAACCAGTATCTCCAGATGTCTGTTATATTTCTCCATCTAAATAACAGAGAATTTTCTAAAATTTTTCAAAAATTCATCTTTCTACTGAAACAGATGCCCAGTTGGATAGGATTTAAGTATTTGAATTACTCTGTTTTGAAAACATTCAGAGATATAAAAAACCACACAGGTCTAAGACACCTAACACTTTTTTACAAAATCCAAAGATCGGATTTCTTCTTAGGTAAATTTATTAATTTAGACTTGAGGTTGTTGCTTATACACAAGACAGCAGAAGGCAATATCAGGCTTTTCAAATTTCATGAAAATTTAGGGGCCAAATCTAATGCAGCAAGCAACTTACAGACACGGATCAAAATCTTAACAAAACAAAGTCTCGATCTTTTATCAAAAGCTCACAATGCTCTTTCATAAACAATCTTGCTACACTAGTCTATGCTTTGCTTTTTGCATCCCTCCTCTGTGTGAGACAACAGTCTGTGGAGGCAGCAATCTTCTTTCTCTGCTGATGGGCTTGAGATACTTTGCTCAAAATTATTTATAAACATGCTATTTGTAGCAGGCAGGGATTCTATATCCCTGGTACTATAAGACCATTGAGCCACAGGAAAGGGGGAATATAGTTTGCAAGCAACATTTGACAGACAAAAAAAAAAGTTCAGCCTCAAAGAAGTTGAGAAAGTTAAAAAACTGAATGAGAAGAAAAGCTGGGTTTCAAGCTGAACTGCAGCTACAGACAGCCCAACAGAACTGAACAAATAGCAGGGGATTTTTTCACCAAACAAGAGGTATAAGATTTAAAAAAAACAACCCTGAAGGATAGAGGTGAAAGTTATTGAAAGTGAACAGATTGGATTGGATTAAAAAGCCAAATTTACCAGAGTCATCATCATGTCAACAGGGCTAACAGGGTTCATCTTGTACAACACTTTCTTGACTTGTTCAAATGTAGGCCTTTGGGATGGATTATTTCTTCTGCACCTTTCAATTAACTGCAGAAGTGAAAAAGAGTGAGAAAAGCAAACAGCGTTTTATTATTCCAAGCATAAGCAGTATTTTAAGTTAATACTTCTGTTTTCTTGGTGCCAACTGGCTGTGAAGCTCTATCTGCAGCTTGCGAAAAGTGTCAGAGCTATACTGAAGCCTCTGGAGTTCTACAGATTTTTGCTGAATGAAGGATATTGGTTCATGAAAATGCTGCTGTGGGAAGTCATGAGTGAAATATACATGTTCCTTCTGGTGAACACTGCTTAAGCTCTTGTCTTGTGCTGTATTAGAGTGTTATGCTGTTGGAGTCACATACTGTTTTCAAAAGACTTGTCTGTACACAAATTTCATAAAGATTAAGAGCTGAAGTACCCCTTAAGAATGTTAAGGTCTGGATTAAAAACCAGTGCTGCTAAGAAGTTTTTTTACATTTATGTTGCTACAAACCAGCAAAGGTGAATTATATTGTGCTTAAACTGAAATGAGGATGACCCCATCTTGTTCTGATTTAATTAAACTGGGAGGGAGTGTACTTTATTGAGGCTACTGAAGAGAAAGACTTGTTGCATAAGAAACAAACTAAACTCATAATTTGCCTGAGACAGATTTCTTTATGTGAAAGCCCTCTGTCAGTAAGCTAGGTATTACTAACATATGTATGGAATTCAACACTTTATAATAAAATGAAATTGCACAAAAATCAATGATTGAATAATAAAAACGTATTTATTACACCAGCCACAGGAGGGGACAACTCAATCTTTCATTGTCACAATAACAGGTTTTTTATTAAGGATATTAAATATTATAATTTTGCCTTGTTTGAGGTGTACTTCTTGATTTCCAGGTGATTTATATTTATCAAAGGTAATATTACCATAAAACTTCTATGACGTGTTGTAAATGATTCAATACATCAATAAATGATTTTTGTACACAAGATTGTATTTTACTCACCTCTATATAATCTGTGGGACACGGGCAAGAATTCCCAGCCTTTCCTGAAATTAATTCTGCCAAAGGTGGGCACCAAGAATATTCAGCTGAATGCACATCATCTCTCTAGAGAAGAAGAATGTTGATACAAGTGTTACGGTTCTCATGCCAGCCACTGAAAATACATTATTATTATCATCACCATCATTTCTATAACACCTTCTCTACCACTTCTAAGTCAGTTCTTTTTTTCATAAGAGCATACGGGAAAAGAAAGGATAAAAAAAAATATAACCCAGTCTAAAATGGGTCACCTTGTCTAAAAGCTTTTCCAAGGCTGACAGGCTTTAATCCCAATGTTTATATGACACAAACAACTTTTGAAACAAATTAATACCTGGAAGGATATTGGGAAACTTTTAAGAGATCACAAGGACTACGTAAGTCTTTTATTACAAACTGTCAGAACTGGAAAAATAATAGTTTCAAGTCTTTATTGTTACAATTCTTGTTAAGCAAATTATTTCAGAGAGAATGTGGTTACATATCCAGACCATCTATTTTCAATTTCAAGGTGCATTCTTTTTGTGTTTTCTATTTAGCAGTGATCAAAAGACATATTCAAAACAGACATTTTCCTTATGGAGTGCAGCTAATTTGCTTTTCTAGGTTATTCTTATTACTGCTTATTACTGCTTCCAGATTCCACTAAAAGGGCCTGTAAATGACAGGGAAGGAAGAAGCAGGAGAAAAAGGAAGATATTAACGCATACATTCTCCCTGCATCCACCTAGCTGTTAAACCTCACAAAACTAATTGAAAGGAAGTTTTGGAGCTACATTATTTTTATCACATGCTCTCCTTCAAAGCTCTGAAAGGGAAAACTGGTAGATCTATGAGGAAACCCTGATTGCATGCTCCAAGGGAACTGAACTGGCACCCATAAAATCATGAGGAAAATGCATGTTCAAAAAGTAACTCTAAGGTGCAGTAACTCAAAGTTTGGTTTGTGTCTTCAGCAGAAACAGAATCAAAGTTTTCATGCAAATTCTACACATAGTTCGTCTTTACTTACTGCCAGAGGATCACTTCTTGTGGCAATTTCTAGTAAAATTATGGCATAACTGCAGAATAAAAATGAAGAAAAATGTTAATGCAGTAACACTTAATTGAGTCAGTGATTTCTTCTTTTCATTATTTCTTATTCTTCCCCATTGTATGACTGAAATCCCAGTATCTCAAAAAGGAAGGATGGCAACGGTGCTGCTACTTGTTACTAGTTTGTGTTTTCAGAGATTTGTTACTGAATGTTGCTTAGCATTTCTCTCTCATGGTTACAGGTCCCAGAGATGTCTGAGCTTGATGGCCAGCAAAGCAATTTTCTCTGTAAGAATTAATGGAATCCAGAGGTGGTACGTGCAGGTTTATGTACACAATTCCTACTAGTTAAACATAGTGGTCAGATTTTTGCTCCAATCAAGGGACAGGAGCAGGTTCATCAGAATCACCAGTGGGAGGAGTGGCTTTTTTTCAGCAACTGAAAAGATCACTGTCCTAGAAAATGTCCATAAAGTCTGTGATGACACACGTATCCAGAGGAGATATTTTATAGTAAGCACTTCTGCTTGTTCCTTCTGAATTATGTTTTCATGGTCATTATCTTCCTCAGCTGAACTAAGGTCAAATACATTCATCAAGGATGAAGAATGGGAAAAGACAGTAAAAATAGTGAATTTAGTCTTTTCTCTGAACTCATTGGAGATCTTTCAGAAGAGTGATCTCTTAGAAGCAAGCACCTCCTCTAGCCAACAGTCTAGATAAAGATGTGTCTTCATATAGTGAAACTGTACTAATTTATCCCTGCATGCCTATCAGCTTGGTAACATTTACTTTTTTGGAGAATATTGGTTTTCAGTCGGTTGTGTTGCTAATGGTTGCACTATTCTGTAAGATATTCTGTTGGTAACAGGTTATGTTAATTTATCTTTCAGCTCACTTGTGGACCACCATTGGAAAATAAAATTATGCATACAAAACATGATGAATAAAGAGAAATTATTCTGATGAGATTTTTATATTAATTTTGTGGTGATTTGGTAGGAGAAAGCACATCAATCCTGGTGAGGCAGGAAAGCTGAAACAGATTTTTAAGGATAATAATTTGATCATAGTAAGTCTTATAAAGCAGTATTGATTTAATTAATCTTCAGCTGCACTACCAATAAAATTCACTTATCCACTGTGGATAGTGAAATTCGCATGACAATTACGAATCAAGAAGAACCAATCTAGGAGAAACTGTGACTGGAAACAGCCTCTTCAGCTCAAAACAGGAGCTATGTTCACGCTTCTGTTCTCATTTCCATTTTAGCTTTCCCATCTGACCAACACTTTCCCTAGAGAACTTTAAAAGCAAGTGATTCATCTGGAAGAGCACAGTAAATTACAAATCCCACTCTTGCAGTTTCTGCTAATTTTTTATTTGGGCCTCACCTTCAGCAATATTAGTGGAATTTTTGCACAGATAAAAACTGAGCATTTCAATACTGGATCAATGCTGCCTGGCCAGTGAGGCCAAACACGTGTACCAGGAAGGCTTACCTCCTGCTCATATCATCAAACACAAAATTTGTTAAAATGCAAATTCTAAAGAACAGCCCAGATAAGAAGACAACCCTTTCAATGGTAAAGAGTACTTCTCTATCTTCCATGTCTTCAGGTTGCTCTTCTCACTTTTTTGGTGTTATCTTTCATTGCTTTTACCTTTTTTTTAACCAATAAATTAATAACTGCAGTGCCACAAAAGAAGATAGGGATTTTGTGGGTGGGTGGATGGGTGGGACAGCAAGACAAATCCAGGAAACATTCGCTGAATCAGTCAAAAGTTCATTGTATATGAACTCATATATGATACGAGCAAATCAGATCTAAAGACTATTTAAAGAGGAACCCTTGGCAAGAAATGCCTTCAGGAGGTGAAGTCGCATGCAAAGTCAAATAATGATATCTATCCAGAACAGGACTAAAGTGAGACCAACAAGCCAAGGAAACATTTTCTGGGATGCATTTTGGTTGCAGGGCAATGGTAAACTGGAATGTATAAGACAATCCTAAAATTATTGTTTAGTTGGAGCACAGTTCTCTCATAGACTACTTCATGTTGCAAAAGTACAGACCAACATAGGACAAATGACAGTAGCCAGAAATATGAACACTCAAACTGCCTTGGCTGAGCTATTTTGGAGCAAATTCTAAGGGCATATTGAAGCCTATAGGCAGAAATACTACTGAGACTTCAAGTTCTTGCTCAGTTAATCTGATAGAATAGATAAAAATGAATTATGTTCAAGCATGTTGTATACGCAGACTCTGTTTACAATTGTGTTCCCACTTATCTGAAGAGTGTTGGATTGAAGCAATCCACCACTGGCAGGGAAAGCCACTGGAAAGCAATCTTCTATGAAGGTTTTCAAAAGAAAAGGAATGGCGCTATTTTCTAGTACATCCATTTTTTTCCCTTCTCTTTATTTTTCCTCTGTAAACCAAACATTATCACCATGTATATGCCCCCAAATAATTGTATTGACATTCAATTATAGAATTACAGGAGGCATATGTGCATAATGACATCCTAGAACATTGATGCTATTAACTTCTAAAGTATTGTCATTGCTGAAAATAATCTACTTTTCATAAGAAACAACAACAGAAAAAATGATAATTAGATAATAGCAGATCTTCACGCCTTTTTATCTCACTAGTCAAGTGGCTCCTTATAAATCATTGGGTCAGCTCTGCTTCTCAATAATGTCAGTGAATTCAGTATTTCATCATCTACTTTGAAAGAGAAGATCCTGTGGTATCTATGCTGTTCTGTATTCCAGGAGCAATCCTTTTGAAAATAAAATCAAACATATACCTGGAGTGACAACAGAATTATACCAAACCTAACTGTCATTAAAGAATACTCAAGATTACTAAAAGCCAGATCATGAAAACATAGCTACCTGTAGACATCTGACATAGAACTGGGTTCAACATCTGAAAGAGTATGTATTTCAGGAGCTGTGTAAATCAAATGCTGCTGGGATGAACTTGATCCATCAGGAGAATCTTCTTTTCTGTATGACTGCAAGCCATAATCTAAAATGGAAGAAAACAGGAAGCAAGCTATTTAGTGGATATATCCCCGAAACAGTACAGTAATGTACAGTCATAGACAGTAACACAGCTAGTCTAAAGAAATTAATTTTCCCAATTCTAAATGCACATCTTAGTCTAGAAATAGTGGCATTTGGGTGGTCTTTCCCCCCTAAACTATTGTAAATATAGCATCTGGAAAACCAAATATTTGGCCAAGACTGAACGACAGTAGGGAAACTGAACTACGTGACCCATTGCAATCAGAATTATTTTATGATTTTATCATATTATTTTCAGACAATAGTCTCACCTCAGTGGAAGAGTTAGCATGTAAATACAGGTTTCTGTTCTACTTTGTCCCTTGATCCTTATCTCTCGTGGCAGGTTGCTCAAGTAATTACTAGTTAGACAGACTAACAACTGAAATCAGATGGTGGGCGTTACTTGAACACCACTAGCATCAGAACAAAGGCAGCATAGAGGTGAAACATCTTTCCATCTATACTTCTAGCCTAATATAGAAGGAATTCTTAGCATATGACTCAGAATCAGGAAGAAGGAGAAAAAAACAACTGGCTTCGGTTTTCTTTCTTGGGTAAACAGCACTCTTCTGAGTGTATGGAAAGGCTAGATGCAGACATCTGGTTTTGTCTGGAGTGACCTTTGATTAACATGTTCCTAGGGACTGAATCTTTATGTGGAGGTAATTTTCAAAATAGCTCCCATGTTTGTTATTTATGAAGTCTGATTGACATTATTGCATCCAGATAAAACATGAAGATTTGAACTCTACAGTTTGACACAGAACAGAATCAAAACAGAAGTTGCTGAATGATTTTACATATATCTTGCTTAATTGAGAGGAGCTGTGCTAAGGTGATGCAGTTGATGTAATCCAACTATGTCTAATCTTTGTTTTTCTCCAGCATAGGCTCCAAGCAGAGTAGGCAGTTCTGAAGGTGGAAGGATACTGAAGGAGTTGGAGAAGCAAGCCTGGCCCTGTGTAGGAGCCTTAGTCATAGGAGGTACCACTGAAAAACAAATCTGCTGCTGCTGCTTTTAGGATGGCTATGGGTTAAAGAGTATGATCACTACTCTGAGCAAAAAGTAGAAGAGATGATCATTGCCTTAATTCCCTTTGGCAGCTGCAAACTAAACTAGACTCTCCAGTGGTACTCCTGTTCCCAAAGGCTGTCTTTCTATACCAAGAGTAGACCGAACCTGTAGCTCCATGTCTGGGAGAATACAATTCAGTGCTGTGAACAAGACTTAAAAGCTCTGAGTTGAGTCTGCCTTTCTCCATTAAACTACCTTGTGCTTACAATCAGTCAGCATTACTACATCTCTTTACACCATTGTCCATGCCTCAGGTTTCTCTCTCTATCAAAATACAGAATGAGGCAGTTTCTGCTCAGATGGTGATAGATTGAATAATTTGTAGGATCTGAAGTGTGCATCCGTGACGTGTACTAAATAACTTGACTTGATGATGTAACATGAAACTTGCTTCAGCATAAGGTGCTGCTAGTGAAGTCTGGTACAGTCAGCAATTCCACAAGAAATGTCAACATGAAAGCACTTGGGAAGAGTGTTCTGTGTGAAATCTATAATTAGGGGGTTATCTGGACAGTTTTGAAAACTTTTTCTAGTCTTCTCTTTACCTGCAATTTTACAAACCCACCGGTCATCTATCACACAGTTATTAGACTTCAACCGTCCATGATACATTTTGTGGTGGTGGAGATAGGCCATTCCTTGAGCAATATCAGTAGCAAAAGAAAACCTGAAAGTCAAAAGTCAGTGAGCTAGTATTTCCACTTTCGCTCAAGAATGGCTCCAAAGCTTCCTGAAGTTTACAGAAACAATAGCTTTCAAATTGTCCCCATGCTCATTTTCCCAAAACACTTAAGGTGTCTGAAAACCCGTATCTCCCTGAGCTCACAGGCCAAGACTGTAAAGTTTCTTCTAGAAATTGTCAGCACTTTTGTATCCTTGGTAGTGCTTTCACATGTTTACAAGTGAAACAACTTTATTATCTTCCTTGCTTTATTTGGAAGGTTTCCTTTCTGAAAACCACTTTTCTTTGCTGAAGGCAAGCATACAGCAGAAGCAGAAAAGACATGCCAAGATCGATCTCAAAAACAGTGTCACTGCCTTTGTGAAAGTTTCATTGACAATGTGACCTCATTTCCTGTATTGGTAAGAATAATAAAACAGTTCTGCAGTATAACTGGAGAAAGAGTTGAAAAGTCATTGGCTTAGCATTGCAAGGACTAAACATATGATTTCTCAAAACACCCAAAAGACAAGTTGGACTTCATATTCAAATTTCCTTCCTCCCTCCCTTCCTTCCTTCCTTGCTTCCTTACATACATACATACATACATACATACATACATACATACATACATACATACATGGACTTTTTTACCTGAAGCCCCAGTTCAAAGGAATATCTTCATTGATGAGCACATCACTCAGGCTGCCTTTGGGGCAGTACTCTGTGACGATGGCAACATTTGGAACTTCTACACAACCTCCAATGAATTTGCAGAGATTGGGATGGTCAAGTTCCCTGTGAAAATCAACAAAAATCACAGCACAACAGTAATTTTCACAGATGTCCCTCCTGGTTTCGTAATGCAACTGGAAAGCCAAGTGCATTGTCTCACAATGTAGAGAAAAAGTAAAACAGACATAAGGAAATTTTGAACTTTGCTCTCTTTCAAGCACAGTTTGAAAAAAAAGTGGAATATTAATTTACAGTCATATTTGGAAGGATTTTAAGCCCTAAAAAACCAGTGTAAAAATGGAACAACATACAGTTCTTAGATTTTGCTTCTTACCTCACTTGCTTTACTTCTTTACGTATGGTTTTAGACAGTGTAAATGCTTTCTTCACTATTTTCTTTATGGCCACTGTTTTACCGTCACTGAAACAGAATGAAATGCTGTTTACAGTTTTAGGGCAACTTCAGAAGCCAGCAATGCTACAAAAATGGGCTGCAAATAGTTTGCAACAGGGAATAGCTTCATATCTCTCAAGATGAGGCAGAGAATTTAAGCATGTCCCTATATGGTTATAAATCTGAATCTAAGACAAGGGACAGGACCCTGTTTCTTTTGATAAAGGTACCATTAGTGACTATATTCAATCAATCTTGATCTGTGGACAACATCTGGAATGTGAGTGTCAGAGTCAGTTGAAGCAGTTTGATGATGGAGTAGCAGCAAAAGAAATGTCAGAGCTAGAGAAACACATACAGCACCTCCCAGCTATCTATTACTTCTGGCTACTGTTCTGCAGATCCTTCAATGACATTTAACATACTTTTGTACTCATGGAGTTGATCATTCTCAGCAAAGAAGCAGCTGAGTTTGATAGAGAGCAAAGCAATTTTACTTTTTAGAGTAAAGGAATTCAATGGAGATATCTGCAGGAATTTTAGTGATGGTTACCATATAAATACAGAGTATGAGGTGTCTAGTGTAGCAGTTGTAGGTGCTTCACCAATGAGACTGAATGCCCCATTCTTACATTTTTCACTCTTGATAAATATTTTTGACTTTGCGTCATCTGAGGAAGGTGCTGATGACGATGACGATGACGATGATGATGATGATGATGAAGAAGAAAATGTCACCATTCAGAAAGAAGAAGCAAAAAATATCAATGCTGAACACAGTATTTCATCAGTGAAGTGGCTATGATTTTCCACAATCTATGCTGAAGGCACTTTCTCCTCCAGCCAATGATACCAAGTAAGCTTCTTTATCCTGCAAAGCACAGATCCTTCCTTGTGTATTCAAATGATAAGTACTGCTTTCAGCTTTGCACATGTCCTGCTCCTACCCATTAATTCTATCACTTCTATAGGAAAAATTGCTTTTTGGATGGCAAGATATATCTATAACATTTGTCCTTATAGTGTCCTTATATATATGATACGCACCTTTATAATTTGATTCAGAGGTGAAATGCTCTGAATCTTGAGTCCTGCCAGCTGGTTAAAGGACAAGATTTCTAATGTGCTACTGTAGAGGATACCCTTCTTTAGAGCAAACAACCTAGTTCGCTCTGCCTGCATTTTAGAATAAAGGGTTTTATAAAAGTCTTGGTTTCAGATACATTTGAACTGCAAGTGCCATTCATTAGCAGATGCAGGACATCTTATGTACCAACAACGTTTTAACAAGATCCTAAGAGAAAAGGAGAAATGAGACAACCAAACCAGAAGCCTGGCATGTATAATACTCCACAGCCAATATGTAGTACAGAAGCCAGATGATGATCTTAATTTACCAGATTTGGCCTAACAAGATAAATTCAAGTTTTTTCACTGCCTATCAACATAGAGTGGCAAGAACCAGAAATCAAGCTGAAACTAATATAGTAGATACTGCAGTACATGAGTAATATATTGACTTACTATCTCCCAGTCTGGGTGAAGTATTTCCTCCTGGACATGTTGGCAGCTGCTGTGCAGGAACTCAGGGCAGTAACACAACTGACACTGGAGTCACTGGGCACTGGAGGAGCACTCACCATGCTTCCTGTTGCTGTCTGTATAATGCAATCTAAATGGGATGTGGGATGACAAAAGGCACACAAAGGTTCCTATTTATGCACAGGTAGAGACTCCAGAGGCAAACAAATATAGGGAATTCTCAAAATCTCTACATCTCATCTGCTCTTGTTAATACTTAAGAGAGAAAGCATTGCTTGGAACGTGACTGCTGCATAAAAAGCAAACAAGTTTCAAAGATGATTCACTGCCAGAGATACTTCTCACTAATCCTCAGTATTTTATGCAATTACCATTTCTCTGCTCTTGAGATGATTAGCCCTTGCTGCTACATAGAAGCTGAGGACAGAACCCAGAGAAGGAGAGTAAACCCTGTGACATACTTTAACAAGTCTATTTGGAGCTCCTAAAAGACTGTAAAGTACAGGAATGTGGGAAGTGATTCTGACACCAGAGAGAAGTCAGAGAAGAGCAACAATACAGTAAGAGAAAAAAAAATCCCAGTGATTTTCAATGTACATTTTTTAATGTCTGTTGACCAGCTCACAAAAAAAAAAGGACTTCACATTTAATGAATGACATATCATGTCATAATCTCCTGTTAAAATCCAGATATAGCCAATTAGTCTCAGAATTGCTGAGACTTCTCAGCTCTGGTAGAAATATCTTGCTGAGGAAGTTCAACATCTCACCTTGAATCAGGACTGCCATGTTCCCACACCATAGTATTATCCATATGCAGTTCAAAGTTGCATTGACATTTGAAGCTTTCTACAGTATTCCACCCAGAAAAACAGTACAGCTCCCTGAGATAGCTTTGAGAATAAGACTGCATATATATCTATATCTCTATATATGGTGCAATACACCAAAAAAAGAAGTTATCTTAAAAAATAAGGCTAATTTTTCATAGTTAACACTATATACCCTGGGTACAGGACTGCTGATGCGTTTTCATTTAGATATCTGTGCATTTCAGGCTACTGTGGGTCAGTGTGAACAACTCTATCCAGAGAAGACATACTGTCTGTGACCTCAGAATGTTATCAGTCCTCATTACATTGTTAATCATCAGTCTTAGAGCAATACTCTTGAACAGTATTGCTGCTACTCTTAAATAGTACTGCAGGCTTTTTTCCGTGGAAGTTACATCTTTCATCTTGGAGTTTTCAATGGAATTTTAATCTGTAATTTTCTGATCATGCTTCCAATTTCCCTCAGTTTCTTTCTTTTTGCTTCACCTCACATGAAACTTATGGCATTTTCTAATTTACTATGAGCTGAAAATTCTGCTCATGTTACTTTTTGCTGTATTGAAAAACACTTTGGTCCATTTCTGTTTTCACAAATCTGGATGGAAATTAATTTTGGTTCCTGTAATCAACTTAATTTGTAAAAGAAAAATCTCTTATTTACAACAATGATGTCTTATCAAAAGTATACAGAAATTAATGTTCAAGTCTAAGGTTGAAAAGTATCTCTACTATATATTATCACAAGAACATCTTGACACTGGCAACCCAACAGAGCACAGATAAAGCAGAAATCTGTGAGCAATTTCTCCCAGAGACAAAAAATGAGTATGTACAATCAGCACAAACTTCTACAGATTTACCCTTTCCGAAGATCTAGGTATTGTTTTCCTTCTGAATGGTAAATCAAGGAACAGAGAAGCAAATAATCTATAGATATCTTAAGTACAGCATAATAAAACACATAATAATACCTGAATTTATTCTTAACTTGTTTAATTAGAACAAATTAAATAATATGTTATAACCAGAAGATAAAATAGAAAAAAACCTCTGGCCAAAATGAATTATGTTTTGCAGCAAGTCTGCCACAGACAGCATACACCGAGAGAAGTTAAGATAGTGCTATATCCCTCAATATATTTGTGCAATTCCAGGGCAACTGAGTGTGATCAATTACACAGAAAGGTATATCTACTGAAGAAATTGTAATTTATTTTGTCCAACTCCAGAATTTATCTGTTTATTTTGGGGTAGGCTTGTCTTTTTCAATTAACAAATCAACATAAATAAAAAGAAGGAAACTATTTAAAATAACTCTGTCATCTAACGGTTTGATAAACAAAAATATGAGTGAGCAGGTCACAGAGGTTACAGGGATGAAATATTAGATATGTCTTTCAAAAACGGCTTCACTTTTTGCAAGACTGCAAGACCCTTAAAATATGAACAATATAATTGAGATTATTTCTCAAAATTAATAAGGAAACTGTATCAAAATTATCAAACACAGTATCAAAATTACAAGCTATTTACCTTGTTTGATGCAGGTGAAGTCTATAATCCAGCTTTCATCCCAAAGCATCTTCTGTTTCTGACATTGAAACCACTACAAAAGTAAAATGAATTCATTCTTAATGTAGCCCTTCTGTCTTTGAAGGAATTGAATCAGAGATTATTTTTATAAAATATGAAAATTTAAAGTTTCCAAACTAAATCTGAAGTGTAAACATCCAGTGTATATCTTACAGCAACTTTAGAACCAGAAGTATTAATAACAGGCTTAGAAGAAAACAGCATCTAATAAATACATTAAAAACTGTACAGGCTATATTCCAGAACTAATTACATGTCATATTTTGCATTGTCTACAGACTCTCCATTATTGTCAACATTTATGCATTTACATTTCAGCCTGGACATCAGATGAGGAGTTCACATCATGTCATCTCATGGAAGTGCCCTATGTTATGGAAGTACATGACAAGAACACACTTCATCCCAACCCCGAGACAAGGAGCAATGTATCTTACATCTTGGAATAGAATTAGCCTATGTCCTACAAATTAGGCCATATTATGTCAAATAATCTATTATAAAGAATATTAGATAGTGATTCTGTGGCTACTTTGTAAAGAAGGCATTGAGCTAATGGCTGATTTTCAGTAGAGCTGACATACAAAGCTAACAAAGTGTAACTGCTTTCAAATGAGCAACAGATTAAATTATGCAGTTGTTACGACTGCAGTCAATGCCAAAATGTCAAATCAAAGCAGCATTTTACATCATTATACCATTTTCTAGTGTGAAATTTAATATTAGACTGATGCATTCACTGAAACAGGTAACAAAAGCCCAGATAATGGACAAGGAACAGGTTGTGCAGATTGTGTTGATATATTGGTGGAAATTGTGAGAAATATAAAGCTCACTGAATCAAAATTAAGTTATCCCGTTTATTTCAAAAGGTTTCTGAGGAAAGAAACCTACATTTTATCTTTCAAAGGTGTGACTGTACAAAGATATATTAGCAAGAAATGAATACTAGGCTTGCTTCCTTTGACACTAATATCAAAGGAATCCTTTCTGCTACTTGAAGCATTAAAGAAGGCATTAGTTTCCCGGATGGTTCCTTTTACATTATATCAATTCCTGAATTAGATAAAATAATTTTTCCTATCTTATTACAGTAAGTAATAGTACTTAAAAACCCCCATGATGCTGCTAATTGAAGAAGTTAGCAGGAATATGTCTACAGAAATAAAAGAAGGAAAAAAAACCAAACTACTCCAAATCTACAGAAAAACAGCAGAAATAATAGATTAATTTTGCTATAAGAACTTTAAATAAATATACACAAGGCCAAGAATCTCCATTTCTGTTTCTAAAAAGCCAGTTATCTAAAACTGTCTAAACTTCTCATCTGTCCAATTGCATATTTCTACCAGATCATGTGGTGTTACTGCACAGTTGCCATAAAGTCATTGTCACAACTTTCTTGTGGATTGTGAATGCTCAAATAGCTTTCAACAGTGCTTCTGTTCCTAACTCACAAAGTCAGACAGTGGAGCACAGAAAGACAAACAAATATAACATGATTCAAGCCTCTCTAAGAAGCTCAGTTTGTGGGCCATCAGCTTTCTCCTACTCATTCCCTCTCTGTGCAGCTGCCTACCTCAGATGCCCACTGCAACTGCAGCATAAGAGGGAAAGAGAAGGAATCCCTGAGGCAATCCCTATAGTTTTACACGATATATGGGCCAAGGTCTTAGGAAATTACCCATTATGAACATAGTCAATACAATAACTCTACAAGTGCCATATTCACCTGCTAAATATCTTTTATGAAACTCACAAATGCATTTTTCTTCAAGATGCAGACACATAAGGAATGTAGATCCTCTTTCTCAGAAGCACTCTTAAGTAATAAGCCATAATATCATTCTCTCTTTATACAGACATTTTCATTCAAAAATACCCAAAGCTACTTCTCCAATATTGATACACTCCTCTCTCCTCATTCCTTTTTTGTTTTTCCTTCATGAGTCTGCTATAATAATTGATAACTATTATGCAAAATTAATGACTTTGAACTGAACCAAGCTAGTTGTTACACTAAGAAAACAAACCTATTAAAAAAATCAACCAACCAAAACAAAAACAAAAAAAAATATCCTCCCCCCATGATTCTTTTGAGAATATCCCAATTCGAATGTTTTGCTTTTAAAGTTCTGTTTGGACTCTGAGGTTTAATGGCCTCTTGTGGAGATAGTCCCCTAATGAATTTACCTAATTTGTTTCTCAAATATTTTATAATTCTGGCCTCCATAGGGATTTGAAGCTGTTAATTTCATAACAGAATTTTATTGTGAGTGAAAAGTACTCTTACTTTATTGGCATCCCCTACTCCCCACGCTGTGGAAAATCTTTTTTCCTTTACCATAATCTACCCATCCCCCTGTTACATCCCATCTCAGTCTTCTCACTTACAGGATGAAAATCCCTAGTACAATGTGACTTTCCTCGTAAGGAAGATTTAAAAGTTGTTTCCCTTCTTTCTGCTTTTTTCCGTAGCACACAGTGGCTGAAGGCAGAAGAAAATTTCTCCTCTACTAAGAGAGAGCTGCACTCTGTCTAATAAAATCATGGAAGAGAAAGGAAATAAAAGAGTAGAGAACAGGTACTTACCATGACTGTCAAAATAAAGCCAGTGCATACTAAACATACTGGTAAGGCAATTGCTATCCTAATATCAGCTGAAAGAGGGCACTCCCCACAGTCTGCTGGACAGACAGAGCAGCCTTCTTCTTCCTCACAAAAGCCATCTCCACAGACTGATTAGAAAACAAAGCACAGGTCAGAAAATTTTAAAGCAGTTCGATCCATCCACAAGATTGTATTCAGATTTAAACATGTGGTTCTTGACCTGGGAAACCTCAGTCCCAGAAAGAATAAATTTTGAAGAATTCAGAGATACCATCCCAGCAACTTAAAGAACAATTTGGAGTTCTGAAGTAATACAGGTTCTCTTTGATCAGGTTAAATGTTAATTACATCCGAGTCTTCGACATGATTTGTATATAAATTACTTCATCACTACTGTGTTTCTCATTATCCATACTTTTTTTTCTGAAAGCCAAAGTTCTTCAAGGCCAGTATTTTCTTTTGTATTCTTTGTATAAATCCAGCACTTGTGATCCCCAGAAACCAGGGACCCTTCCTCAGCAGTAGCAGAAGACACTGGGGACTGCAGAAAGAAATCTTGCAACTCACATTTCAAGTATTTCCTTTACTTTACTCCAAGGTCTTAAATAAATTATCAGCATTATTAGATGTAATTTAAAACAAAAGTCTTAAATAACAAATGTCTTTCTCTCATGTCTTGAATGGTCTTTCAATTTTACCTCTGTGACTAAACTAATATCATGCTGTACTTCCGACTTGAGAGGTGAGCTGAAGGTATTACTCTGTCATTATGTAATTTTTTTTTAATAAAAAAAATCCTAAAAAAAAGTCCACCGCTCAGTAATAATTCTGTTTCAGCCTCATTAATTCCAGTATAATACCAAGATAATAATAGAAGTCACTTTCTGCCTCGGGGGAAGAGCTGCATTTTTCAAAATTTCTTCTCTAATATATTATAAGTTTCCTAGAAAGTTCAGCTGCAGTTGTTTTGAAATGATTAGAAAATTCTATAGCTAAATACTTCTATTCACACTGGAGTTGTTTTATGGGGTTTCCTTTCTTTTGTTCTGTAACATTGGGAAATGTATTCTCACACTTCCAGAAGAGCAGCTAACAAGAGTATTGTGATGACACTTTTGTTTTAGCCAATAACTTTCTTCAGGTTGTGTGTTTACTTTATAAAACAAGTCCACTTATAAAATTTTACACCACTAAGAGAATTGCTACAGTGATTTCTGTTTCCCTCCATACAGGTATACTAAAGCGAATGAAAGACTGATGCCCTTGGGAGCAATTTTTAATGCGAACAAGGGAACCAATATGGATTTCTACCTTCCCAATATATTTAAGACTAGTCTGCACCCCTTCAGAGGAAAACTGTCTGGATCCTCAGAACACTAGCTTGAGGAATATTCTCCCATTCCCATGAACTGTAGACAAGCCTTGTAGTACCTGAAGCCATTGGTCATGATATTCGACTTTACTTATTTGACAAGGGTGGCTTTCTACTGTTCTAGATTAATACAACTGTTAGGAGCTCACTTTTTCAGACTTTAGTGTTATGTGAAGAATTTCAGGAAGACATCTGTGCATTTTCAAAGGTAGGCTGGGGTAGGAGTCGCTTTTGCTCTTGGTAACTATGCATGAATGATAAAAGCATTGAGATTTGTAGTCAATAAGCAATTACCTCACATTTTCATTTTATATCATACCTACTGCAGGAAGGACTGTGGTTTTTGCTTCCAGAGCAGCTTGGATTCTCCCAACTCTGATGTGCGCAATGAGAGAAGTCACACCCATGTGAACTAAAACAACCTGTGAAACAAATGAAAAAACCAGCAAGCATCAAAACTTCACTTGCATACAATAGGCTTTTATAACAAGAACTGACCAACTGTGGTATCCTTCATAAGAATTTGTGCATTGTTTTCAAAATCAGGAGAGACAGCTCCTATGAACTTCTCCTCACCAGGCAGGGCTATCAGCCCTGTGCATTCTGCCATGTATGTTTTCCTGCTTTCTTTCAGGTAGAAGCTCCCTAATGGTCATATGAGCCTGCATCACAGTCCAGCCAGTAGCAGAAATGCATTGTTAGTGTGACCTCAAATGGACAGATTATGCTATTCCTTTTCCTCCCATCCCCACTCCTTCCACTAACGACCTAACGTGTAAAGGTGATAATTCCAAGTCAAGTCAGTTGGAAATTGATAGTACTCAGCTACACGCATAACTTAGATAACAACACATACATATAAATGAAAAGGGGAACATGTTAATGAACTGCATTAAATGACTAGCAAGTAAGCTCCAAAAAGAGAAAATCAAATAAAACCCTATATGCAATAAATATAATTTACCTTGGCAGTCCAGTTTCTTTGGCTCATTTTCCCAGCAGTAGACAAAGTGTGAGTAAATATCTGACCATCATCTGGGATCCATGGACCACATATTCCTCCTTTAGCCTTTAGCAGACATATCGGTTATGTCAGCATATCAGAACACAATAAAAGTCCTAGCTCCTTCTCCTTTACTTTCTTAAAATTACTTATGTTCTCTAACAGCAAATAAAGTTCTATTTTATAACCAAAACTATCAAAATGCCAAAGCACAAGCAACACTGTTCTGTGACAAAATAATAGAAAAGCAATGGTTCCTATACTCAGTTAGGACCTCACATGTATTGTTATTTCTTAAAACATGAGCCTCAGCAGTGTACTCATAGCATGAGTGATGCTGGGTCAGTTTTTTGGATTTGCTATGCTAGAGCCAGAACAAGAATCATATTCCACTTTTATTACTTTTCTCAAGGGGTTTTACTGAACTGTCACTTTTGATACAGCAGCTTTTTTTCTTTTTTTTTTTTTAATGAGCAAGTGAGGTACTGCTTCAAGGCCTGTTTGCAGAGCATTTGTCAATAAAGCTATTAAAAGGTAAACCTCCCACAACTGCAAACACAGAAGATTAATTTTGGCTGCAATTTGGCTACAAGGATCTTGTAGTTTTTTATTTACTTGAAGGGATTAAGCCTGTCTCCTAACTCCAGATAATTCTTCAGACACTTCTTTCAAAGGACTGTAAGTAATAGACCAAGTCAAAAGAAATGGAGTACATTAACCAAAATAAAATATTTTAGAACACATGACACTGTTCAATCTTATGCAGTGATATTCAACTGTGTGGCAGTCAGATAGCTCAGAGTTCCTTTAAGTAGAAACTCAAACATTTAGAGTATTATGAAGAAACCAAATTATGCATGTTGGTCAAACATGCTTTTGCCATTTCCATACCATAATTTCATGCAGAGCTAATCATGAAAATAGAAATAATAGAGGTCACCACACCAGTGGGATATTTAAGTTTTTTACTATGGTTCTAGACAAAAATTTTGATGTGATGTTCCAGCAGGGATTCCTCTTTTAAATCAAAGTCCTGGTGCCAGCTAAGGCTTTCGGGCAATCATTAATAAAACAAGTCCTTAAGAACAGACTGCCAAGAAGCAAACCAGAGCTGTTGTGGAGTCATTAGACCTTCCCACAGAAACATATATGAAACAACTGCAAGATGTGTAGGGTAGGCTTCCTATCACACCACCTTTGATCATGAAGAATGTGTCACACTTCCAGAAGGGAGATTAACTAGAAAAACTGGGCAGCTGCATGAAAGTCGTTATGCAGGGTAAGGTTTACCTCACAGATTAAAAAAACAACAACAGCAACAAAAAACCCAAAACAAACAAACAAACAAAAAAAAAAGGTGTTCCAAACTGTATTTTTAGAATCAGAACTTTAAATAGTCATTCAAAGAGGGACAGACCAAGCAGACAGGTTAAGAATGGATCTTGCCTTCATGGCGTGAACAAATTTTGCTATCCTGTAGTTGGATTCCTTTTATTGGTCTGATACAATGAAGAAAAATCTTTCCATCTCAGGACACAGGTACATAGGCTTCAGTTCTACAAGTCATAGCCAATGGCACTCACCCCCCTCAACTCCAGTAATCCAAGCAAATTATTCACGGTCTCTCTATAAAACAGAGAAACTGGAATACCTCAAACTGACAATTTGCCCTGCTTGTTTTAGAATGCAGTGATCTTTCTTTCTTTCTCTGTTGGCTGTAGAGTAGTCCAAGTCAGGCAAACTCAGATGGATGAAACTGGTCCCATTATAATGAGATATCCTGAATACTGCCTTGCAGCCTCAGCATCCAGTGCAAAACTGACAGACATTGCCACAGTGGTTTTAGGAACCATAATTTGTGAATATATAGTGAACTATATAAACTTGGTCTAATTGTAATCACAGAAATACTTCACAAACTTGAACCTGCTTATTACAATGATGTCTCATCCAGTAGCAAGAACAGAGCACATCTTCCTGCACCATCACACTAACCATGAAGGCCAAAGGGCAGGAATGAATGTTGGCATGGTAGACACAGCAGTTGTCCCCATTTGCATCTTTCCATCTGGTAGGACATTCATGCTCCTCACAGAATTCCTTTGCAGCAGTAGCATTGCTAACCAAGCAGGAGAGAGAGAAAAACTTTTACACCCTATTCCTCATTCACAAAAATTGCAACAAACAATGAGAACCTGTTCTTTAGCCTTCACAGAGAAATTAGCAGCAAAAACATACGCAGTGAAATAAGCACTGTTTAACTGTTTCTTTCTTTCATTTGTCTTCTGGTTGAAATGCTCCTGGAGCACTGGAGATTGTTGTCAACTGGACCTCTGCCTACTGCCATGCACTAGGGACTTCTAGCAGATACTCTGCTGCAAGCAGGGACCAACCTTCATTTCTCGTTCCAGCCTGACTTCATGACCTGGTGGTATTACTTGGCACTTCTTCATCTGGCAAAAAGACACTATTAGAAAAATACTTAATTAAGTTGGCATCTAATTCCATCATGTACTTTTCTTTAGGGCTCCTTTTCAAAATTTATCTGGTATTCTGTATTTTTTATTCAATAACTTCATCATGACTTCATCCAATTACAGATGCCCACACACTGATTTGCTATCCTCAGGTATATCTGGGTCAGCCACTGTAACCTTTAGTGTCAACCAGATAACCTAGTCAAAATGAGACGCAAATTTGATCCCTTTGAAAAACTGCAGCATAGATTTATCTCTTTTTATAAAATATTTGCCATCTCTCTCTATGTTCAAGGTATGTATAAGTACACAAAAAGCAGACTTTTACAAATTCCTTATGCATTTGACGGAGTGAGTCTCCCAGAGAAGACTAGAAAAATCAGATTCATGCCAAGCAGTGAAAAAACCTGTTCCAAGGTTAATTTCTCAGAACTATCAGTAGCCATATATTTCAGAAAATGTGATAAACAAATTTTAAGTAGTTTTTAAATATAATACATAGATGACAAAAAAAAATCGACTTTTTCCTGTTGCAAATAGATTATGGATCATCTTTCAATATGAAATAAAATAACTCTGGATAACAGCTTTTATAAATTGAACTTTGCAATGTGAACACTCAGGCAGAGAAAAACATACTGTAAACATCTCTTACACAATAGCACAGAGAGTGGGGCTCCACCCTCTGTCCCAGGTGTTCCTATGAAGGGATGGAGAATTGCTACTTACAGATAAAAGCATGAAATAAGAGTTTATTACCCCTGGACTTATAGATCTAGATTTGCAGATCTGGAGTTGCATCCCTACATGGTCTCTAACTGCTGATGTCCACAGTCACTAACAGTGTGTGAGCTGACATATAAGCTTTTGGAGTGATTTTAATTCCACAGAAATCAAGCAATATCGACCACTGAATTAAATGGATTCAGGGCTGTATAAGCTCTTTTTCAAACTCATGTTTTGCACTTGAATCACACTTATGATTGAAATGAGTATAAGATATGGAAAGCCTGTGACTCATGCTTAAACTTCAGCTATAAATTCAGTGTGTAGAGAAGGCAAGAAGCGATGTTCAGGGTTGCACAGTGACAGTAGTGATGTGCCCTGTCTCTGACCTAGCAGGTAAACATGCCACGATGGCTGGTCTGAGAGCAAAGGGAAAAAGAGCAGGGCAAATGGAGCTATGAGAGATCTCAAAAGATGGAAGGAATTAATGAAGAGCCCCAGAGTGTCTGTTCCAATTATATCACTGAATACGTACACACAAAATCCTCATAAGACCACGACAGTATTTTTATAAGTAATACCTGTGGGAAAGGATTCCATTTTGCACAGCATATTGATAAAAACTGTCTGAAGCAAAGACTGAATAGGTGACGTTGAAGGATTCCCCACTCACAGCCTTTTCTGGAGGCCTTTGTATCCATGTCATCTCCAGTCCTAGAAACAGTGAAATCATGGGTCAGAATATTTGCTATACTTTTTTACTTAACAGATACATACAAATGTAAAACTTTCTCTGTAGTGATTTTCATCTATTCATAGGATTATAGAGTGGTTTGGGTTGGAAGGTACCTTAAAGATCATCCAGTTCCTCCCCTGCCATGGATTGGGACACTTTGCAATAGACCAGGTTGCTCAAAGCCCCATCAAACCTGGGCTTGAACACTTTCAGGGATGGGAAATTTTCAGCTTCTCTGGGCAGCCTGTTCCAGTGCTTCACAACCCTCTCAGTAACCCTCTGAACTGAGTATTCTCCAATCACTTTTCATGAGCCAAAAAGAGTCATACATTTTAATGGTAAACAGAAATGCACATTAATTGAAGAAAAGATGAAGTTGGAGAAACACAACAAAAAATCTGCTCATCTTACGTAAACTAACTTTGTTTCCAGTATATGGCATTGTTGCTTGTTCTGGTATATTTGCTTTCATCTTTTGATCAGGCAATATTGCTCTTAATTCTCAGCTGCTTTCACAGAGACACACCTTATTATGGAAGAGGAACAGACAACTCTACTACACACAAAGTTCAGTCAAAACCCTTAAACTCATGAAGCTTAAATTATAGACACTAATATATTTAAGAATGCATTCTCATGTGATAGAACCATATGGCATCTAGAGCAGAGGACAGCGGAAGGAGTGCTATCAGACATCTGCCATTTTCCATTTTCACAATTTTAACTGGGAAAGATGATTTATCCCCATCATGTCTCTTGTCCCTGGGACTCCGTATTCCCTCCTCTGGGCCTGAGAGTGAAGTGAGATAAAAGCTGGGAAAAGTTTTATATCCATAAAGTTAATACCATCAAAATCTTCCCACTGCACTCACCTACCTTTTTGTCTATTGTTGGATGAAGGTTTTAATTTGCACCACATCAAATTACTTACATAATGCAACTGTGTAACTCAGTTTGTCAGGAAGTATTAAATTCCTTCTGCAGAGGACTGGTAAACCTGTCTTACAAGAAATCTCTCTTTTTTTTTTTT
>VWZS01003078.1:437309-498661 GCA_013397075.1 Rhabdornis inornatus | reverse complement strand
AAAAAAAAAAAAAAACACCACCAGATATTTCAACTGTAGAATTCACACTTTGTCCTCAGATTTTTGTATGCAAACAAGTGATTGCTAATGCAGCCTGGGATCACTACCATGCAAGCACTCCCGTTCTGTAACTAAAACAAATGTCAGTTACAGAGAGAAATAAAAATCAGTCTTTCTTTAACATCACAGTCTTTCTGCTGATGGAGACTTTGTCTCAATGAGCTTTTTAAATCTGTGCCTCAAGTGGAGTGAACTTTGTAAATGTCCAGTTTGGCATAATGCCATTTTTTAGAATGTTTTGTGAGTGACTAGTTGTCAGAAGTAGTCTAGTAGGAGAAGATTTTTGTATGCTACTGAACCTGAAAAATTCCTCTGCTATTCAGGATTCTCTGGTTCTTTGGATACATCACTTTTGCTGCTGATGTCAGACATGTCTTTCTTCCATCAGAAAACATTGGGCAGCCGGGAACTTCTTCCCCCAGAGATGGGCATATGAAGTCATATTTATAAGGAGGATTTTAATTTTCCATTATTTCAATTTTATATTGTCTAGGTCTACTACTAATTGCTTCTTCTCCTGTTTTCTGATATCCCTCTCCCTCCAGAGAGTACTCTCCAAAGTGGAATCCTTAATGATTTCTAGTGCTGTCTGGCTGGCAAGAACCATGATATATCAGATGATTCTACCATAAAGTATTTCAGTGCTCTGCTCTGTCAAATACTAGTTAAGAGTTGAGCTGTATCTTCTCACCTTATACATTTCTTTCAGATGCCTCACTTCCTTTATAATTTCGTTCTTATCAAATAATTCCCTGGTTTTTAAAATTGCATAATGAGATTCTCAAAGACATAAATAGCAACCAGGGGGCTGATGCCCACTGAATCTCGTGGCTTTCGGATACTTAGTTCTGAAAAAATATCTCATTTTTATGCATTATGTGTAAAGCGAGTAATAAAAAGGAAACACTATCCTGGCACGGGTTATAAACAGCTATGCTCTCTGAGCATGCCCTTCTCTCCTGGAAGCTACCCGCCTGGTCTCAGGGCCAACACAGACAGTGCAGCTCTCCAGCCATAAAGCCACAGGCAGGAGTGTTGCCTGAGAAGCTCTTGCAGGGACTCCTCATCTTTCTCCAGGATCTGCTTTTAGGCTGGGCTCTCACACTTGTTTTCTGCCAGAGCTATATTGCACCTATACTGCCCACACCTGGCCAGGAACCCTGTTGATCTGAATCCCAACTCCGACCACGTGGATTTGACTTCCTAGCTTGACCCTGGGTTTATCTCATCACTCTGTATTCATCTGTTAACCTCCACTTTTGGCTGGAGACTATCTACAGACCTGTCATGATTGCCCTCCTCTGGCACAGTAGATCTGGCTCTCTTTGGAGTGATGTTGTTCCGCGTGCCTTGCTGCCAGGATCTCCCTCCCTTGTGAAGCACTCTGTCCTTGCTCAATGACAAGGATACCTCAACTATAATGCTGGGGGAAAAATTTAGAAGCATTAAAAATAAATAAATAAAAATAATGTTCAGGAGTAAGTATGCAATAAAATAAAATTCTAGCCAGAAAGGAAAATACAAATGTTTTGCTCAAAACCTCAGAGTTATCCCTCTTACAGTATCTTTTGCCAAACTATTTCTAATTGCAAGTATGGATTTTTGTAAAGGACTTACTCTTTACAAACAAGAAAATGTTTTCATTTCTTTCTGTTTCAGTAGGAAATTATTGAGACAGGACAGAATTCCATGCATCATTAACTTGAAACATGCAGGTTATCACTATGTTTGGATTATCAGTGGTTTCAGTAGTATTTTAAAATGAACAATATTATAACTGATTTAGTTTCAGTTTCACATCACACCCTGCTTCAAAGTATCTGCTTCAGACCAGCCATGGTTTTAGATACTTTTATAAAATATATATTGGCACTTTAATTTTTTACCACTGATAAGTTTTTGTTAATGCTTGACCATGACCAAGTGTTGTATTGGATCATAATATCAGTCTTTCACTAGTCATTAAAATGATGAGGCATATCTTCTCCTCATGCCCCAGGTGCTTATTCCATTAAGAGGAGATGACCTTTAACTTATATATATTTCATTCTCGCTACTTCAGCGAGAAGGAAAAGCCTATCTTATTAGACTTTATATCTCATGGAAGCTGCATAAACTGCTCATACTTCATGGAAAAGTTTAGAGATGAAAATAACATGTTTAGAAGAACAATACAGAAAATTCTCAGCCCTCGAAGTGTGACGTAGGAAAAATCTCTTACCATTGTCAAACAGGAGATTAAAAAACCAGGCTACCTGCAGACAGGGTAGGTGAACTAGATATGCCATATAGGGAAAAACAGGAAAGAAACTTCTCTTCTCTGAACTACTGAAATTTTGCTTCCCAGTGATCATGAGACTTGCTCCTTTTTGTTTTTACATATAAACACCTGGGCTGTAAGGACTAATTTCTATGGACCCTGAAATGCAACTCATTCTAAGTATTCTGCATTTAAGGGGAGAAACGATGCATGAGAACCTGCATGCCCAGGGTAGTCCTGTACTTCTGTGCTGGTAAGAAAAGGATGCTGTTTTAAGTGGTGGCCTGGGAGAAGCTCATTAGGAAGACTGTCATAGGATATCTTAGGGTCTTCTTTTCCCATTCTATTTGAGCACAAGGATGCTTTTCATCTCTTGGCTATTTCTGATACTAGCTAGGGCATATTTCAAGGCAATCTCCGCGTTTCATGAAGGGCTAATGAAAAGACTATTTTATCACATGACTATTAGCAAATCTGTCCAGTTCTCCTGCCTCCCTCAGGGCAAATTCTCCCCTGAAAGTGTTATGATTATGTAAGAGATTTAAATTGGAATTCCACTGGGAAGCTGTGGCTAGCATAAAGCTGGAGAGAAAATTACTTCTGTGGCTGTGGGTAAACAGAAGAAGATCATTCTCTTAAATAAACCAGTGTTTATTTTTGTTTCCTCTGAGGTATCAGTGGTTTAACAAATACCCAACACATAAATTTAATTCTCAAGCCAGCTTACACCTTGTGATGCTTCAATGCCCCCCCAGCGTAATCTGAGACAGTAAGATTCTATGAAATAGCTACACCTCTGTGTACTATGACTGGGATCACCATGACTAGGATCAAAACTTGATCTTTCTAGTCCCAGAAAGAGTATTCTCTTACCTCTTAATGGAGTCTGAGATTATCTTCAATTCCAACCATGAAATTAACATGATCTATCAGTAGCAGCACCATTTTACTCCATTACTCTATGTCCACAGCATGTAGTCACTGGGCCAGACTTTAACCTTCTCAAGAAGCAACACTTCTCACCCTAATCCTGTCTGTCTGGGAGGCACCTTTGCTTAAATAAGAAGTCACTATATATAAGAAAGTCATATAATACACTCACACAATATATAGATCATTGTAATATATGTTTTGTAATTGTGTGCAGAAACCTGAGTTAGCCAGTTTTGGTAAGTCTGCCCAGCAAAAGTTTTGCGGTATAAATGTCACAGCCTGGGAAGAAGAAAGAGGCAAAGAAAATTTATTTTAGAGTTTTCTACACTTGGATGACCAGAAGCTCCACAGGTTATATTCATTCTAGAAGAATTTAAATAGCAGAAATATTTGTGGTTAAAGGAAAAAAAGAGTATCCAGGGCAGCAAGCAAAGTAAGGAGAAGTAGCAGGATCACAGAGCAGAGCTGTTAGAAGAAAGGTTTACCTGGCATCTCACAGTGAAAAAGACCTTGTACCTGTGTGTTGAACAAATGTTTCACTAGATTTTTGGGCTGAAAATGATCTTGATGTGATGGTAGACATACTACAAGTGCTCTGCTGTCTCATTTTTTCTGATTGGTAATCCTGATTGTGAAATGAAACTAGCAGAGAGACAACAGATTCACTGAATGCTGCTGGCACAATAGCGAGTACAAAATGGCCTTTCGATTTCTTTAGTACTGGGAGTGGCAATGGGAATTTATGCATGATGGCCCCCGACAGGCAAGCAAGGAAGAAGGTAGAGGGGCAGAGTTCATTGGACCCCCAACAAATGGTGTCAGTCATCAGTTTGGTCTGCTTTAGTTGAGAAAAACAAAAGGACCTTAAAGGAAAAATGAATCTTCATTGCTAGGAATGAATAGGGGAGTGGTACTCATAATTGTGAGATATATATTTGTACACACATATATTTACTCTTCATTAGATGTATGAAAGGAAAAACGACAGGAGCCAAGCATGTCTGGACTTACATTGTGATGCCATTAAGCACATCATCTCTGTCTTACATGAGAATGGTCACCAATATTTGTTACTGCTGCCTTCTGTACTGAATGCAGTCTCCCATTTTCTTTAGGGTCTGCTGAAAGAATTGTCTTGTCTGAGAACTTCAAGAAAAACCAAAAAAGACATGTTGATACAACAGAAGTCTCAGCTGACACATGACCTGCCAGAATTTAAGCAAGCTGTATTATTTGTGTTTTAAGCAATGCAAAAGAGCAATGCACGTTTCTACCTGATACATAGAGAAAAATCAAAACTGTGAACAAAGATGGCAATGTCCATGCATGACTAATCATAGTGGGAAACTCTGGTAATGCAACATTTTTACAGACATAATTTTACCAATTTTCTGTAATGATTTTTTGAGAGTCCAAAAACTTTGGTTTAGCCAGGGTAAGTTTTAACATTCTTAACACAGTCTATTTTGTGGTGTTCTCATTGGCCAAGATCTTGCTCTTCTATTAATACTTTTAGTAAATTCAAGAATACATTTATTTAACTACTTTAGTCCTAGCATGGCAGGAATCACAAACATAATTCTGTATATGTGACATTAATTTGCTGTTGCTGTAGAACCTCCATTCTGCCTTGGTGGCAAATCCCACTTGTTAAAAGTAAAATACTCATGGTTAGAGCCATCACCAAGAAGGTGAATTTATTAGAAACATTTTTTTTTTCATTCTGGTTTCATCGCAGTATTGAATGAAAGAAAATTGAAATAAAGAACAAATTATAAGAAAAAAATTGTATTGTAATAGATTTATAGGATTCAGACAAATCAGAATGATGAAACATCTCAGTTTGCATATCTATCTATTGGGCCAATGTGGGCACAAAAGCCTTCAGCTAGTGCTGGCTTCAGAACTGTTGTCTGAATTTCTCCTTCCCTAGACTACATCAGACATTCAGCACAAAAAATATTTCAAGCATCTGCATTCAGAATTGTTTCCTACTCCATGAGCTAATCAGTTTTGTCAGAGTTGTCCTAGATGCATCACTATACCACTATAAATACTTAATGACTTTCTAAATTCTGTTTTTATTAGTTGAACTTCATTACTCTGCTAAAAAATGGGGGTAATATAGCCTATCACAATTGCCAGGATTAATTAAATTTTCTTCTCAGCATTTTTTCACTCTTTCAAAATGTGATTAAAAGTACTTCTAAAATTCACTTGCCAGTATTTTTATAATTCAAAAGACTTTTCTTTAAAAAAAGTAATAAATTTTAAAAACATCTTAATTTTTGGTTCAGGTCTCATGAATTTCACTCACATCTTCTAAAAGTGTTTCATTTAGCTGTGAAAAAGAGCAAGAAAAAGAGAGACTTAACCTGCTTAATAGATTGTCAGCAGCACCTACTCTAAGTGCTATTTTCATTGGAAAATGAGCTCTAGGAGATGGGGACTAGAGGAAGGGATATACGTGTCTGACTTTCTCTTTTGTGGAAAGTGAATTTACAGGGGATCTAGGAAGTGCTGGGGTACATAAAAAAATGAGGGTAATTTCAGTAACTAGATGAGGCAGGAAGGTGGTAACCCTTCATTATTTGCTTTGAAGTTTCTAGGGCATCGGAGTAAAAACAAATGGATGAAACCCTTTGTCCCAGAGGAAAAAAAAAACAGAACAAACAGCTCAGACTCATCACATTTAATTACAGAAAACAGCAGTACTTGGAAAGCATGGTTATTTGGCCTCTACTGAAGCTGTGTTATGGCATATTATACCTCTCTATGAGGCACAGTTCAGTGACAGTAGTGCAGTTCTACTAAATCCCTCCTGAAACAATGCCAAGGAGGCAGTTTACTGCACTCATGCAGACATTTAATATAAACTTAGTTATAATGGTTACTTAAATTAGAACTTTTAAATGCCTGATGCTGATTTACCACAAGTAGACCTCAATGCTCTTGCAAAGGAAGCTACATTTTACCTGCATATACAGCCCTGCCTCTTGTTTTGTAACTAAATGATCCTGATATTTCAATCCCTAGGGCAGCCATTTCTAAAACTCAAGTCTAACAATTTCATATCCTAGTCTCAATTGAGGCGTCTGCCACAGCTTATAACTAAGAGAGTCTTTAAAGATGAACAGACCAAAACTCACTGGGTAAAAGAAACAGAGAGGTGGGAAATAACACATGCAGAGGCTGTTACCACTGACCCAGGTGACTGAAACAAAAATGCTCCAAGGATACCAGTGAAAACCTAAAGGAAACTGGTATCCTTATCAGTACAGATTTTGAATGGGCTACACCCAAGACTTTCTGCAACTTGAAAATGCAGACGGCATAGCACTAATATAATATTATAGGCCAGCCCACCAGAGAAACAGTTCCATCTCTGTCCTAGGCCTGCTCTGTGTTAGTGTAATTTGTTGTAATTTGCTCTTCAACTTTCCTATTTTTGAAGAAAGGCTGCAGGGTAATGACTAAATCACAAACCAGATATTAGGAAAAAATACATTACAAAGGTTTGATTGCTGCTGAGCTGTATTAGCTGCTCAGGTCTAAGGTGAGATATGTTTTATAATGATAAAATGTATTTGCACACTGAGTTTTAAAAATTCATATGAAAACCTCAATATTCAACATAAGTCTTGCAAGAAAATGTTCAGGTTAGAAATCCTCATGAATTGTAAAAAATTATTATTTGACTCTTGATTTTACTCTGTAGAAACTATGTGCAACAACACATTAAGAATTAGTCATGCTACAGAGCAAGAATAACAATAAGAATAAACAGGACTCCTTGTAAGTATGTGCATGTGTGTTATAGACAGATGCTGCGGGTTGGCATTAAGTAATTTGGTATGCAGTACAATACCTTTGTTCCTTTTCTAAAAAAAGTAGTTCAAATTCCAGAGATTCTTAGCAAAACTTTTAATTTCTCTTTTAAATCAGGTGTTCCTGCTTTCAACTAGGGTATTGATCACATAGACAGTAAGTGTTTGTTCTCATCTATTTTTACTCCTTTTTAGAAGCCAGATTTTAGTGCCTGTGAAACACACCTCTTTTTTTCCCTACGAGAACTCAAACTGCATCCCTAGATATTTTCCAAGAGTCCTCTTTGCTCCAGATGTTGCATTACTTAGTAATTTCATATCAGTTCTGGGTCTTGTTTTTTAAGAAGAAATTATATCCTGTGAGCAGTGCCGAATTAAGAATAAACTCTCTTCCCTGCTTTACCAGATCACAAGGAGACCTGGTGAGAGCATTAATTCAGTCCTTGGGCAGCAAGACACTTGTGCTGAAACAGACTGGAATTCTGCACAGCTTGAGTACTTGGAAATTACCAGGAAATTTTCTCTTTTGTTCTCATTAACAGAAGTCCACTAAATTTCTTGGTATTCTGAATCAACAGCACTTCCAGCTCTCATTGATATGCTTAGAATTTGAACATCCTATTCTAGTTCCTTGTTACTTGTATTTACCCATTGGGAAGAACAAAAGGAACTAAAATTTCTCCATGGAGGTTTCTAATAGTAACAGTCAATAAAGCCACTGCAGACAGTGAGATAATAATTATATTATTAAAAAATGTAAGCAAGGAGTCGTAAAATAAATTTTGTGTCGTTCTATTGGACATATGTAAAAGGAATACAGAATCATATTTATTGGGAGGTTTTTACACATAACCACACCAGCCAACTAATAAATCAATCTCATCCTCTGTAGAGACTGAGAAACACAAAACATTGGAGAAAGGAAGAGTAAGCATAACCAACATATTTTGGTGACACCAAACGTCTCAGCATTAAAGCAGAAAAAAACACCTCACATACAGAAACACAAATACAAATGCAGTTCTTTCCAGTAAATGCAGTTCTTGTGAACTTCTAGAAGAGAAATCTAATAAAAAGCCACACCACCTCTGTTGTGTATAATTCATTGTTTTTTTAATCACCATGATGCCTAAGGGATTGGCAGTAGGAGTACCTTAAAGTACCCATGATGTAAATGTTAACTATTCCCATAATTCTAAACAGCCCACAGATTCTTAGAGCACTGGGCTGCTTAGACAGCCAGTACCATGTTGGATTAAATAACTGGGAAGGAAGTGAATGTCACACAGCCTTTTTTCTTTCAGTGACAATGCCAGCTTGCAGAGCACATCACAAACCAACAAAATTAGGAGATGTATCACCACCAAAAACTTGACAAGAAACAACTAAGAAAGAAAATTGTTTGTCCAAACAAGACAAAGTGAAACAAACAGACTCATTTTCTTACTTTTCGGAAGACAAATAATAACAAGGAAAAATATTCAGAAATATGCAAAATGTTGAACTTGCTGCTTGGTACATCAGGCTTTCCAGGGAATGGCTAAGGACCACATTTGAAAAATCTAGACATGCCTGTCAAGAATTTAGCAATCATGCAACAATTCATCTGATTTCCAGGACTAGTTTCTTGCTTTCCTCAGCAGGATTTTTTTTCTGATAGGATGACAGCTAAAATATTCCAATCTGAACAACTGAAGGTATGTATGATATGGGAGCCAGAACGTGGGAGTTCCTGTTCTGTTTCCGGGAGTAAATGGTGCTTAGAGAAATTTGCAATAGCCATCTGCTAAGTACAAACTAAAGCCCGCTGTTAGTCATAAAATACTTAATTTAAAATAATCTATAATCAGAGGTGATGTTTCCTTCTTCTTTCTTCAGATACTGAATCTAGTTCAGTAAAACCTAATATGCAGCTACTTGAAATTACAACAAAGCTGTATTTATTACTAATGAAGTCAGTTTTACTCCTAGTACAGAAATGCTAGCATCGCCAACAACCTGCACGCCTGGAGCTACAAGCCTGCGAGGGGAGATCCAGCGGACAGGCCGAGGTACGATCAGCACGGCCCTTTGCCTTGCCGGAGCTGCTGTCTCCGCGCAGTTAAAAGGCGGCAGGAGCCGCTGTCTCCGCGCAGTTAAAAGGCGGCAGGAGCCGCTGTCTTGTGCAATTAAGAGCGAGCGGGGCCGGCGGACAAGGCTTGCGGCGGCCCGAGACGCTCCCCTCAGGGTGGGCCCGGCGCACCCCGCGCACACTGTCCCACGCGCCGCCAGGTGGCGCCCTTCGCCCGCGCACCGCCTGCGGCCCCCGGGGCAAGATGGCGGCTTGACGGGGTGCGGGAAGATGGCGGCGGGCTTGGCAGGGCCGCGGGGCGGTGGGGGCTGCGGGCTCCCCGGAACAGGCGCTCTGCTCTCGTCCTCCTGATGGTCTCCTCGCCAGGGCGGCACTTGCCCTTCTGGGAAGTTCCAGTTGTCCGGCTGCCTTGCCTGCAGCTGTCCCCCATCTACCCTTCCACTTTTATCAGCGTGTCCTAACAGCTGTTAAGGCCTCTTCCCTACCTACCACGTAGAGCGGAGAAATGCTGATTACCGCAGTTTGTAAAGGGCTGGGTGAGTTGCAGAGAAGAAAAGGGAATCACAAAGCTCAGTTCACGCCAGCTTTGGCTGGTAGATGTGCTCAGGAATGTGCCCAAAGTGGCCAGTTCACAGTCCCTGTGGAAACCACCAGACCATTCCCACTGGCCAAAGCTGTTTGCAGTCTGAGGAGGGGATCAAGGCTAACTGCAAAAACCCTGATTTCCTTAGTTTCTTTGTGTTTTGCAACATAATTCACACCATGAGAACTTTGTTCTCAGAGTAGGTAGCTCCTGTAGGCCATGTCTGATGGAAGAGTGGAAAGCTCACCTTCATTTTCCTTGTTTGCTCACTCTGTTGAAAGACAAGCTGAGGGAGCTTACATGACCTGAATGTAAACTGGTTATTATGCACTAAAAGTTCCTCAGACAAAAAAACCTACCAACAAAAGCAAAACAAAACAAACACACACACATACAAAAACAAACAAACAAAAAACCAAAACAACAACAACAACAAAAATCCCACAAACCAAAAAACAGAGGCCATGGTTTAGAAGTTCTCTTTTTTCATGGAATTTTTTGTAGAGTTAAACTGCAGTCAACTAAAGAGTTAAACTAAATAGGAAAAAATACTAAATAAGGAACATACACTTCACTGGAGACAAATATAGGCTCAGTACCAAACATACAGTAACTTACTCCAGATGGTATTGCCGAATGGAGTAACACAACACGACAATAACATCAGTGTCTTCTATCCAGTACCTTTTGAACATACTTTTTTTTACTAAAACACCCACAAGAAAGTCCTTTGGCTCTCTTTTTTCCTGACCTTTTTCCAGAGAAATGTCCCAAAGAAGAGGAAGAATTGCTCAGTAAAGCAAGTATCTCAAAGAAAATTCCTAAACCTCCCTGGATGTGCCATGCTTTCGTGTTCTGTTGCTGTTGGTGAGCCAGACTACTCTGGGAATTTGGTTTGCTTAGACCGGGGCTGGTGTTTTTTCCTCTGTTGCTCTTGTGAGGATGAATTGCTAAGCAGGGGATGTAAAAAACCTTTTTTCCCCTAAGTGTTGTAGATATATTTTTCTGTTACTGAAGCTTGTAATAACATTATTAAAATGGATGGTCTTTAATTTAATGAATGCTTTTCAAATACATTAATAACAAGAAGAAAGCAAAGGATAATGGCAGACATGTAACTAAACAAGAGGAAGCAGAGAAGGCAGTGTTGCTGAATGCTGTCTTTGCATCAGTCTTCACTGACAAGAGCAGCCCTTAAGAATCTCCAACCCAGGAGACCAGGGTACAGAAACATCGGAAGCAAGATTTTCTCTGGGTCGAGGAGAATTGGTTTAGAGAACATCTGTGTAAATTTGACATGTATAAGTCCATGGCTTCTGATGGGATACATCCATGAGTGCTGAGAGAGCTGGTGGACATCTAGCAGTGGCTGCTCACAATCATCTTTGAAAGGTCTTGGCAGCCAGGAGTCTGGAAGCCTGTAATCATGGCTGGATATCTCCTGCTGTTGTGTGATACAAGTAAAACCTATGGAAAGTAACTAATGAAAGGGGTCAACATGGAATTGCAGAGCTTTTCCAGCAACTGGAGAATATTTAACCAGACCTAACTTCAGTGGTCTGTTCTCAATGTGCAGTCTTCACATTCATATATTCTGTTATCAGTACTACACAGATATTATGCTTAAACTCCTAGAAATTTCTAAGTTATAGGCTAATTATCTGTGCACTGAGAAACACAGAATTATGGTCAGAGAAATACCAGGAAAGGTCTTTTCCTTATTTGCTGGTAACTGGTATAAGGTCCCTGCACATCTTGGAGAAGCAGATGATTATCAAAGAAGGGAGACACCTCAGCAGCTATAGAAATGCAGCTGCCTTTTTTCTGTTAGCCATCCACACAACAAATGGTTTCTGACTTTACAGTCCTTCAGCATTGCATTTTATTGAACACATGGAATTTTATTACAACACAGTCTCAGTTGTTACATAACTTCAGAGATGTGACTAATAAGAGTAATTTTAGGTACAGAAGCGTATAGTGCTCCTTGTATTGCACTTTAAAGATAAACAGTATTAATCCCAGGAAAACAAAGTTAACAAATTTTCTATGCCAGGTTGAAGCAAAGATTTCATTGTCTGTCTTACAGTGTTCATTCTCTTTTGCTTAACTCTGGTGACTGGAGATGGAAGAAGAATGTAAAATATAAAGAACTGCATAAATTACCAAGCTTTTCCTTGGAAGTCAGCTAATACGCCTGAAATATAGAGAATGTGCTATCTGGCTGACTAGAGAAAAGAGAAAGAAGCCATTGAAAAATATATGATCTCTGAATTTTAGTAAATGCTGTTGGAATAAAGTGCAATAGTTCTGAGTGTGATTAAACTTTGTACAAAAGAGTTTATTGTACAATTCATTAGATTTGTGACAATAGCACAAAGTATGTGACAATAGCTTCTGAGAATATAGTTCATGAGCATGTGAATTTCAGCTAAATTTCCTTTAGTTGAACTGATTTTTCACTCTCAAAAATGTGAAAATCGTTAGTGGACACCATATTCCATAAATCGTTCAGCAGAACACTAAAGTACATTTCTTAAGTAGATACTGACCCATGACTATGCTCCAGAACAGAATTACAGCATTTGCTGGTCACCTGTGCTGTATTTAAGAGTAAAAGGTATTCCACTTTTCTTGACTGTAGGTCTGTGTAGGTCAAGTTAACCATGTCAGTTCATTTTGTATGGGCTGGTAAGTAGCTGTTAGATAATGTCAGATTTCAGTTCCTGCTGTGCTAGGCAGGATGCAACCTGTTGTCTAGGAGTCACAGGGCAAAAGCACCTCTAATTAAGATGTTGTTTTGAATCTGTTCAAAAAGCTTTTTCAGACAGTTAAGGTTTCATATTCAGTTGGTCTGTCAATAATGTCTAGAAAATGTTTTCACTCTCTACATGCATTAGATATGTATGTGTCCATGGAGACTTAAATTTCAACAGTTGTTTAATTCATACATACCTGTCTGTTTTAAAAAATCTCCACAACGAAACCTGGTAAATACAGTGAGTTTCTCATGTGTGAGCAGCTTGACAGCTGTCACACTAAGCAGTGGGTTAGGCTTGATAGTGTGAGTTTCAGCAAGTAGAATTTTTAAGGACATCAAAGTATTGTCATACATGGTAATGTATTTTATATGTGTGCATACAAGTTTATATGTCCATCCTTCTGCACTAGGTCCATTCCTTTTTCTTCCTTTTTACACCCTTTACCAGGAAGACAGGGAGAAAAGGGATTTCTTGAACTGATAGACCTGTGTGGGACATGGCCATTTCCTGAGGCAAAAGTGGAATCATGGAATATTAGGCGTTGGGAGGGACCCACAAGGGTCATTAAGTCCAACTCTTAAGTGAATGGCCTATACAGGGATCAAACCCACAACTCCAGCTTTATTAGCAACATGCTTAACCTATTAACCAGTCTTGATGTGTTCCCTTAAAAAAACTGGTTTCTTGAACCCTTTTTCTAACTCAAATCTTTCTAACAGAAGATCCTTTCTGAGCTTTTGTAATAAATATACAAGGATATAAGACAAAACTGTATTTAGATGTTTGAATCTAAGAAACAAACCTACATTCGTAATTATCAGATCCACTTAAGGCACTAAGCCCATAATGTTAAAATCTAGTTTTCCCAGCCCCATTCATGTTTCTTTTCTCTCTAAGCTCAGGGATTTTTCTTTGCCTATCAGTGTTATGTCATTTTGAATTCATTGCAAAACTCATTTGGAGGAAGTAGGGAAGCCTAATGAAGCTGTACGTAACTTATGAGAAGGTGTGAAAACTGCAGATGCCTGCTCAATCAGGCAATGAGGTAATAATCCTCAAGGTTTCTCTCCAGGATTCCAAGACACTAGAAGCCTTATTAAAGCCCATGCTGAGCACGAGCTGAGGCTCCTTCTCACCTCTGAAGGACTGAATTTTAAAATTTAGTGAGGGTCATGCTGTAGTGTCATACTCACTTGTCATCCAGAATTGCACTGAGCCTGATTTTGGGAAGTTTCTAGTAGTGCTCTTCCTTTACCCAAGTGAAGATACTATTGTTCTTCCTGTGCTGCTGTCAGCCCTGTCTCCCTGCAAAAGTGAAAGCAACATAGCAGTTAAACCATTTTATTAACGACCTGCTTAAACTAACAATTAGGTTCTCCTGTTAGAGTTGGCACAAGAGTTCACCAAGACTCTTTCAATCATTTGCCAGCAGTCCTGGCTAAAAAGGGAGGTCCTGGACAACGAGAGGCTGCTCATTGTGATGCCCATCTGCAAGAAGAGTTGGAAGGAGAATCTGGAAAACTACAGGCCTGTCAAGCTGACCTCAGTGCTGGGGAAGATCATGAAGCAGATCAGACTGAGTGCCATCATATGACACATTCAGGACTACCAGGGCATCAGAACCAGCCAGCTTGGGTTTAGGAAAGGCAGGTCCTGCTCAACCATCTCATGTCCTTCTATGGTAGGGTGACCTGTTTAGTGGATGAGAGAAAGGCTGTGGATATTTTTTGTGTAGTAAAGCCTTTGACACTGTCTCCCACAGCATTTTTATGGAGAAACTGGCTAATCATGGTTAGGACAGGTGCACTGGTTAAAAAACTGTCTGGTGGCCCAGCCCACCACATTCCCCTTGTGGTGAATGGAGTTAAATCCTATTGGAAAACAGTCACTAGTAGTGTTCCCCAGGGATTAGTATTGTCTCCAGTCCTGTTTAGTGTCTTTATCAATGGTCAAGATGAGGGGACTGAGTGCACTGTCAGTCAGTTTGCAGATGACACCAAGTTGATCTGCTGGAGGGCAGGAAGGTTGTGCAGAGGGATCTGGACAGCCTGGATCCATGGGCCAAGGCCAGTTGTGTGTGGCTAAACCAGGCTGTGTGTTAGTCCTGCACCTGGGCCATAACAACCCCATGCAGATCTGCAGGCTAGGGAAGGAGGGGCTGGAAATCAGCCCAGAGGTAAAGAATCTGGGAGTGTTAGTCAACAATGGCTGAACATGAGCAGGAGTGTGCCCAGGTGGCCAAGAAGGCCAGTGGGAATCCTGGCCTGTACTAGCAATAGTGTGGCCAGCAGGACCAGGGCAGTGATTGTTCTCCTATACTCAGCACTGGGCCCCTCACTACGAGAAATTCATTGAGCGTGTCCAGATAAGGGCTGGTGAAAGGTCTGGAGCACGGTCTGATGAGGATCACCTGAGAGAGCTGGTCATGGAGAGCCAGAGAAAAGGAGGCTCGAGGGAAACCTTACAGCTCTACAACTGCCTGAAAGGAGACTGTAGTGAAGTGGGGTCAGCCTCTTCTCCCAGGTAACTAGTGACATGGCAAGAGGAAATGGCCTCAGGCTTTATCAGGGGAGGTTTAGAGTGAATATTAGAGAAAGTTTCTCCACTGAAAGAGTAGTCAAATATTGGAACAGGCTTGGAACAGGGAATTGGTCGGGTCACCATCCCTGGAAGTATATAATAGACATATATATGTGGCACTTGGGGATTTACTGGAGTAGATGGCAGTGTTAGATTAAGAGCTGAACTCAATGATCTCAGAGATCTTTTGTTGATTGATTCTGTGATCCTATAAAAGGAGCGAGAGATAGAAGCTAAATGAGCATGTGAGTTAGACAGTCTATTAGAATATAGTGAGCAGAATGGACATCTGGGTGCCTAATAAACTAGGAGGTTTCAAATGGCCTGAGCTAACAAAGACATTAGGGTACACTTACACAAAAGCATTCCTTACCAGATTTTCCATGACTGACTGTGTATTGGCAAGCTGTGCCAAAAGTATGTGTTGTAAACATGAAGACGTCTGGTCTCATGTTTGAATGGTATTGACTATAGTGGAATTTATAACTCTGAAAACTGGTGAAATGTGGGGAAAAATACTTTATTGTATTATTTATCCAGGTAAATACTAATCTCTGTCTGCAGAAGGTGGGACTCCTGTAGCTATAGAAAAGGTGATTGATGAAGTGGGTGTTATGATCTGCCCATTATCTCCAGAGGTCTGTAACAGAGGTCTGAGTGTCAGCTTTTTTCCTGCAAGGTACCTGGGGTTATTTTATTCTTATGAAAATAAATTGGAACATTATATGTGACTGAGCTGACTCAAATGTGCCAGTGTGCAAATGCTTCTAAAACATCTGAGTAGATTGAAGGAGATGTTTCAAGCTTTAACAAGCCTCATCTTGTTAACTGTGCTCTCCCATCATTCTCTCACCCAATAGAACTATGCAGTTTTATACTCTTTTGCCAGGCAGAATAAAGTGATAATTGCTTCTACTTTTTCTTTGGTAAGACACAGGTATTTTAAAATTTGACAACTGTTGTTAAGACAGGAACATCAGTGAAATGTACATTGTTTCTTTTTAGTGAGTTTTGCAAATTTAATTGCAGTTCTGTTTCAGTAAAGATTCCAGTTGAGCGAAGTACATGTTAACATTTTTGAATAAGCTTAAACATATTGAGAGATTGGAATTTCAAACCAATGCATGGTAGGGAGGTTTACTTTGAGATAGATATCCAAAAAGCCAGAATTTAGGGGAAAAATTGTTAAAAATAAACCAAAAGAAATTTACAGCAGAAACACATTAATGCTGGTAATGGTCTGCAGAAACTTGTATAATCACACCATTAATTGATGAAGCCTTGCTTAGGTCTGTAGCAACCAAAAGATGATGCTGTAGTTGAATGGGAAAGTCCTTATCACAAAACCCAATGATCTTGCTTCCGCTGCCCACAGTACTAGAGAGGGCAAAGCATCCCCTTAAATGAGCTGCTTTCCCACAGTCCCAGGTCAGGGTGACAGCACAGGCAGCAGAGGAAGTTCAGTCTTCTGTGGAGTGTGTATGTGCATGCCCAGGACTGCTCAACCTACACTGGATGTGGACCAAAGGAAAGCCTTTTTCAGTTACTGCTGCTAGCAAGTTTCTCCAAGAGTGTTTTCTTGTCCCCAATCCATAAACTATTCTGCTGACTCCTGGATTTCCTCTGAAAAGCTTTGCAGTTTGCCCAGCTGTGTTCCATGCCTAACATTGCAGCTGTTTGCTTTTAAGCCCTTCATAGACAAGGCTATACCCTTCCTTTCTCTTTCCTCCACACTCCTTTTAGTTCCCTTATAAGATTTAATTTTCTTATTCTTTTGGCTGCTCCTTTATTTGAGGAGAGGTAGGCTTTATACTGCTTCTTGTAACATGAAGGAGTGTACTGCAGAAACCCTGATATCCTGATATGGCAACCTGGACAGAAGCAGCAGGACTTGAAGGCCTCTACTGCCTAGCTCTTGGGAGAGCATGCACTCTATTGGACTGCAATGCTCCTGTATCTTTGTATTTCTTGCTACAGCAAATTACTTTATTGAGTGCAAAAACTGAATTAGGAAGAGTGGAAACAAAACTTTCTCCATTTTCCTTTAGGAATAAATTACTGTCTTTACTGTGGTCTTAGTGGACAAAATGCGGGAGGTGCACCAAACATCTGTTTCAAAAGGAAACACTTCTTACAGGAAAAAAAAAAAAGCAAGAAAACCAAACAAACAAACAAACAAACAAACAAAAAACTAAACCAATCAAATAAACAAAAATATCACAAAAAAACCCCAAGCATGGCATCTTTTAAAATCTACTGGATGCCACTATTGTCCTAATATGTCAGTGTAATTTCTCTGCATTTCTCTCATATTTGAATTGTTGCTAATTGCCCTTAGCAATGACACACAAGTTCTTTCAAATAGTGCTTTGTCCCTTGTATCTGAAAAAGATGTGTAATGCTGAGCAGGAGACTCCTTATGTTCACTTTACTTGCACATCTGGAGACATCAGGAGGTCCCCTTTTTAATCCCACTGTTTCTATGGTGCCTTCTTATTAACTAGCATCCGAAAGGACTGCTGATGCATCAGGCACTGCTTTCCCTTCCTCTAGACCCCAAGAGTGATGCTCCCAGCAGTGGGGATTCCTTCAGCCTGGTAGAGCAGGATGACCATGCTGGTCTCTTGCCACCTCAGCAGTTTCCAAAACAAAGTACCTGATTGACTGCACCCAGACTGCTGTGAGGTACCTGACAGTCTTACATTGCTTGCTGTTGCCTACTGTTGGTTTTTTCTTCATCTACCACAGCTTGTACTCATTCAATGCTTGTACTACATAATATAACAAAGTCTTACAGTTTCTTCAAATACATGACAGAGTGACTAAAATGGTACCACAAATGAAGTTCCTGTGACATGAACTTGGTAGCATCTCTTTAGCTTGAGAATGATATTTAAAGGTTGCAGTATCTATATTCAGTGTTATTTTTTTTCCAAATGCTATCAGTCTTTCCAGGAAAGAGAACTACTACTTTATTAACCAGGGGAGTGAATTCAATGAGATTGCTCTGTGCCTCACAGCTTGTCTACATGTCATTCTTCTAGATGCTGTTTCACTGAATTCTTGCCTATGTTGTTGAGGTTGAGTACACTAAAGTTTGTATGAAAACAGTTGAGCTAGGTAATCAAGGAAGTCCTACAGAAACTGTATACCTGCATTTGCAATTGGAATTAATTTAGTTAGTGACAGCAAATTAAGGGGTAAATGGCAGGGCGTTTTGCTTATAGACAGCAAGCTCTAAATAATGTACTCAGTGACTCCAGGAATGTGAGAAGCTTATTTATTAATATTCAAAAGCTAAAAATAATTGAGATGTAACTTCTACTTTCTTGTTCTTGCCAAAACCTCAGGTTGCCAATATTTTCTGCAGGGCAGTTTAGTATGCATGCTGTAAATATATCTAGAACAGCATAAAACATGATGTTAACAATAAAGATTGGTTTCCTTTTGGGACATCATGCAGTACAATTAACAGTATGGAGCTTAAATTTTCATGAGAATTTTGGTTTAGAACCACAGCTTCTCTGATCCTAAGTGCAAATCATTAATTTATTCTTCTCTTCTGCTTAATTCGTCTATTTCACAAATATTTGCAGTCTCATTCCTATGCAGAAATTTTAGCTCATTCCACTGTGATTGTTTGCAATTTAGAATGCAGTTATAATCTTTATTCTGGATAAAATTTAAGAGGTCAGTTCCCATTGTGGACTATGTAGTGCCATTATGAAAGTTTCTGTATTTAGAAGGAAATCAGTGTGCAGTAAAGCAGGGCAGTGAGTCAAATGCATAGTTGTAACAAGCACATCTAGGGATAATACTCCTTTACTGTTACTGTAAAGATGTTCATTAAGAAATCATTGCATTTTCTTTTTTAATTTTTGGTCAAACTAGTTATTATTTACTATATTTCATTGTTTCCACACAACCCCCCCGCCAAAAAAACGTTTTTCAAATGTGTCTGCTATTATGGCTGTGTCACTAACATTTCCCCTCTAGTCCCCACTGGTGGCCTCTTGCACACAGCTGAAAAGACAGAAACTATGTTCATGTGGAATCCTGCAGGGATGGTTAAACACAGACTTTTGAGTGTGTGAACGGAATCATTTTACTCTCCTTCAGCCACCTCTCAAGTAGAATGTCCTGTCAGACTCACATCCATTTCACATTCACGATTCAGTTTCTGGTGTTGTAGTAGTCTTTGCACCCCTCATCCTGGAAATCCGATTTGATTCTCAAGACTTGCCTGCAATCCGCTGTTACTGGCCTATCACAGACCCACACACAGAATGGGTCATGTTGGAAAGGGACCACAGTGGGCCATCTTGTCCAGCCTGCCTGCTCAAGCAAGGTCTCCCTAGAGCACATTGCACAAAATTACATCCAGATGGCTCTTGAGTGTGTCCAGGAGATACCTCCAGGACGAGACTCCATGTGGATGTCTCATCTTCCTCACTTCTCATAGAATTCTTTAATCTCTTCCCCACGAGCAGGCCTACGTGCCAAACATATCTTCAGCAGTGGCTCCCTGCCCAGGGCCCCAAATGGCAGAACACTTGCTTTCCAAGCTGTTGCCCAGGAGCACATGCTGGAATAGCACAACCTCATTAAGTGATGGTCAGGGGGCCTGGAATTGTGGCCAGATGCTTGGAATGATCAGACTTGCTGTCTGCAATGCATTTGCCAAGGCACCAGTTTCCTGCAGAAATGTGCCACCTGCTTCCTACTCTGGCATGCCACTTCCATGGCATGAGCTGGGATGTTATGTCAGAGGCATGACACATAACTCACTCAGCAGCTGCTGCCCAATGCTGTGTGGGACAAGGAAGGGACTATCTGGGTTCATTTTCAGCTTCTCTGACAGGACTCCCAGGCAAGAGGCAGCAGGGTCAAGTTGTTACAGCATAGTGATCCCTAATTCCCCAGTCATGGGCTCATGCTGGAATGTATCCAGAAAACATTTAAAATTGAACTTACAGGTGATATTGAGAACCAGAATGTAACACTGGCTCAGCAAAGACCCAGAGACCAGCTTTAAGAGCCAAATCTCCCGTCCACAGAAACTAGTGGAACTCTTTAATCTAGCTGCAGAGATTGTTGTCCAAATGCAAAATCATGGTTTCAAAACTGGGTCAGTGAGACAGGAGATAAAAATTAAACCTTTTTTTTCCCTCCTGCATAAGTGGAAGAATAGCAGCCCAAAAGTATATTTGCACAAGTCATAGCCATGCTAACACACCTTTGGAGATTATGCAATTAGTCTTTGTATTATGACCAAAGAACAATCCAACATTTCAAATAGCAAACCTGTGACCATTAGGCAAGAAGATAGCAGCAACATGAGTGGCAAACAGAGCCTATTCCAGTTCTTACAGAAATACAGTGTTCTATTTCCATACTGGCAAACATGGCAGTGGGAACAAATCAGGTAATGATTCTGATCTGGTGAAAAGTAAGCAAATGTTGACCCTTGTTGTCACCGATGACCCAAAGTGTTCTTTTCTCTGGAAGACTCATTCATTCTGGTTAGTGCAAAGACCAGATGATTCAGTTTTAAGTAGCATTTTATTTGTTCATTTGCTTTACAAAAGTAAAGAAAGTGTGTCAACTGAGAGAAATAATAGGCTGTTCTTTTTATTATTCTATATAGCAACTATGTTCTACTTTTATGTTAGACTTTTCTGTTGGCTAATGGATAGTCTCTCTTCCACTTCTCTGACCTCTGTCCCTGGTATTTGTTGTAAATATGAATCTGTGTTAAACACCAGCTCTGATCCTTTGAGTCCCTGATTATTTGGCAGCACAAGTGTTTTGCATGGAGCTGTCTGTACGATCTGTTAATCCCAAAATTACTCAAAACTGATCTGCTTGCTCTTTAAGATGTGAAAGGAGTGTTTTTAAAGGATTTTCCTTTTGTCTCATGAAACTCCCAAGCTATTGTGGTTGTGAAATCAAAGTTGTCCTGGCTAAAATTTATTTGTGCTTTAGGCTGTTTCATTTTTTTGAAAATGTCTACTCCCATTGTCACAGCCAATACAAGCCAGTATGTGTTATTTTGTTGGTAATCCATGGGCTCTGGAAGTGTCTCATAGTTATAATAATTTTCATTTCTTTTCATCTCATCTCTTCAATTTATGCTGTACAATTTCCTGTTTTCCTAGTATTTCAAAAATATAACTTAAAGTTTGCTTTCAATGATAAAAAGTAAGAAAGTCAGACTTAAGAGGGAAACTTGCAGTTAATTTGCTTTCTGGCACCTAAAGGCCAAAGAGCAGCAGGATTTCATTGGGAGACCATATGGAAAGCTCTTGGCTTGCCTCATTACCTCTTTCTCAGTAATCTCTGCATTTGCAGAGAATCAAGACGCTGAAAAATATTCATAGCCTACAGTATATTAGGGCAAATACATTCAGAAAGAAGATTGTTCAGTCCTAGTACCATGGCGTAATGCATGTGACTCAAGCATTCGTGAAGTTTCCTTTGTGTTCTTTCCTGGTGGACCACAGATTTGGAAGCCAGCTTTGACTGACAGCTTGATCCAATGCTCTGAGATAAACTTCGTGTTTACACTTTTCTTGGGAACAGGGAAGTGTTAGGAAGCCCAGTTCAGGGTACTGTAGAAGAGAGAACTGGATCTGTTCCCAAAGGGAAGTTTCTTTGGCCTTAGCCTTAGCACAGGCTGTAGCCTGAAAAAGGATAAAAAGAGAAATTGCAAAAGAAGAATATTTTAGTCCTATACATGTTAAAACTCAGAAATTTGTCTTGCTATAACACCGTTGTGACCTTGAGAAGGAAGTTAACCTTTACAGAATTAAGGCTTTAGAACTAAGGGAAACCTTGTCACAGGAAATCTAGTGGGCTTGCCCAGGCCCTAATACTATTCCTTTAGTCAAAAGTAATCCTTTTGTCCTTGACAGACTCCAACAACTGCAACTGCAACTAGACCTGTGGAAGATATGATGAGGAAGTTTCTTCTGGCTCTGACCCTGCTATTGAGACCAGGTTGTTAAGAGAAGAAAGGAAGATGCTTTGAATACCAAGGCTATAGTGGCTAAACATTTGTGTGTATGTCAAGAATGAGAGAGGCTATCGGAAAATAATATCAGGAGACAGGCAAAGTTAACTTTCTGAGTTTTAGAGTAGAATAGTAGGGCCAGAGATCCAGCTTCACATAAAAAATATCTTTCCAACTTGAAGAAGAATAAAGAAATTTGAAGGGTGGACAATTTTGACTTGGCAGAAGAAAAACTTGGAACTGATCCAAGGAGAAAAGATAAGTCTTATTAGGTGAAAGTGAAATTGAAGACTCAAGGAGAGACAGTACAACATGTTATGCAAATTGCATTTAAGAGGGGTACACATGATAAGGCATCTAACACTTCTCATTTCTGAGACTATTGGAGGACAGGATCTTGTGAGAAGTAAAACTATGTAAGACTTCAAGTCCTGCTTTCTCCCTCCTGCCTTTCTCCACACCTGTTCTTCTCATAAAGTTCCTCGCAATGATCTGGGTTTGGGTAGATGACATCTCCAGGATATCTTTACTAGATGAGAAATTGCTTGTTTGAGCACCTCTTGCCTTAAGACACTCATAAGCCTGTGGAAAAAGTCTTGGATGGATGAAATAGTACATTACATTTGCAACCCACAGACCTGCCATCAGTTTATCTTGGAGCCGCAAAGACTTTCCCTCATCTTACAGTATGGGACATACACACCCTATTTTGCATAAACTGCTAGCACTTTATGTCTCAGGCAATCGTAAGATTTTAGGGAAAATAAAGTACTGAGAACAAGGATGTAGCAGCATGCGAGCAATGGCAAGGTGCCTTCCCGAAAAGCTATCAGGCAGGCACACAAACACTCACAGATCCACACAACCACGGCTAGCTCGAGGACGAAAAGACAGGAGGGGTCTGATGGAGTTCTGATGTGATTTATTCCAGCCACACACCAAAGGAGCCCAGGGACAAAAACCATTGAACAGGTAACGGTTCAGGTTTAAGTATGGGGAATGAGGGGTGGAGCCTGGGAGCATAGGAGCAATGGGAACAGGGGAAAGTGGTGCATAGGTGCGGCAGGGGACCAGGGAAACCAATGGGGTTACATTGCAGCAAACTAGGGCCAATGGGGATCAGGGAAAGGAACAACATTCTAGAGAAAGGCCATATAGGGGAGACAAAGGCAGTCTGGGCCAACAAGCCAATGGGGGGGAACAGAACTGGTGTATATTAACATAAGGCTGCAAAGGACTGTGGGGAGAAGTTGTTTCTGCCATGCCCTCAATGACCACTTGGGGTCTTTCTTTCCAGGGCACAGATACCAGGGTTTCTCTAACAGGCTCCAGGGCCTCCACACAAGGAGTAAAGAATTTTCATGCTTCTGATGGCTTATAGTGGCATGTATTGCAGAAACCACAGACTTAACCATGGACTTACTAAGCACAAGTCATTCTGCATAATAGATTTTATGGTACTTGATGCGTGTGCTTATATCTGCTGGGAAAAATACTTCCAACAAACACCATGCAAGAAAACTTTGAAAGAATATGCAGGTAAAGCCTGTCAGGTGAGATCTAGAGAATGACCGTGTTTGACTTTATTAAAAATTAACTGTCTGAATACTTAGTCTGCTGCCACATAGCCTGTGAATTGATTTTCCTTTATCCTATGCATTATATCCATGACTAAATGTATGATGGAGTCCCCTGTGGATGACTCCCATAGTAAGTTATTTTTAGATCTCATTTTTTGACCGCTGTGATTTTCTCACCTACTTCTAGCCCTCCTGCTTTCTAAACATTAGAGGCAAAGCTATACCATTTAACTCATGTCCATATGACAGTGCTGGGTTTCTCCTGTCTCACCTGGGGAATGACAGAATACAATGACAAAGTATTGAAAAAAAAGAATGACAAAGGCATTTTTCCATTGTTCTGTTGTCTATATAGTTTTTCTTTCTTGCACTGATGTGTAGAGGTTGGGAAGAAATACTCTTTATGAAACAAAGAATATTGCTAGTGAGGAAAAAGTGGGTAGACCTTACAAATGGACATAAAGCAACATGCAATTTTGAGTTTTAGGGATCAGAGGCAGCAAGAAACTCACAGTAACTTGGGCTGAGTCAGTTTGCTCACCAGCCCTTGGAGCCATTGTTCTCCCAAAAAAATGGCTTGATTTTAAGTTTCTGAGGATTTTCTCAGATTCTTTTGCTTAGCATTAATTTTTTTCTCCCTTAGCGCATCATAAGCTGGAAGTATCACGAGAAAAGCTAAGTTAAATTTCTCATTTTCCTAAAAGTCCACACTTTGGCTGACAACTGAACAACAGCCTTGTCTTTCCTTCCCCCGTTGTTCCATGTGTGGAACTGGGATGCAGAGTTGCACATGAAGAGTACCCATGTAAGTAACCCATGTACCCAGTACCTGTGTAGCTGTTTCTCTGCTTGAGGCAGATCTGTGCCATCCTGCCTTTAAAGATTTGAACGGTGGAGAGGGAGACTTCACACTTTGGGCTACAAGAGAAGGGATGAGATCATTGGCTCTTCAAACTCTTTATCAAATGTACCAATGAGTCACATACACCCTGTTGTACCCTCCACTCATAAGTGACCTAAAAAGACCTGCAGATGTTTCTGTAGATAGGGTGGTTAGAATGATCCTGTGCTGCCAAAAAGTTACGTGGTAAAACTTTAATCTGCAGGATCATGGTTTCTAGCAGGCACGAGTGTTAGGCAGTAGAGTGCTGTTAGGCTGCAGAAAATGGTGTTGTCATCTCTTTTTTATTAGTGTTGTTGAAAAGGATGAAGCAGGAGAAATGCTGTTTCAAGTATATAGGAGAAAATTGAGCTCTCCCTGTTGAATGTGCAGAACAAAGTGTTCCAGCTTTCCTCTTGTCTGGTTGCAATCCTGTCTTTGTTTATGCTGATGTCGACTGAGTGCCAATGAGTGGGGCTGCTCAAGACAAAAGCACAGTGTGTGAATGCTTTCATGCTGCCTGGCCAGCAGAGGACTCTTCACCTTAAAGATGTGGTGTATTTTCCGTGCTGTAGCTATTAGTATGTTTGAGCCACATTAACAGTGCAGAGGAAGTTTATAGAAAAGGGAAGTCTTTATAATTTGTATCAGCATGATTCTAAAATTAAAAGCTCACTTGTCACTTGATTCCATAGCAAGATATTTCTCATGAAATTTGAAATGTGACTCACTGGTGACTTTTTGACTCACAAGGCTGAAGTCAAATTACTTGAAAAATCTCTTCATCATGAGAGGCTTCAATGGAAACTCACTGCTTAGAGGAGTTTGTATCAAGTGACTAATGTGAACTAATAATGAATTTTACTCTATAAAATATGTGTACTATTTCCTCGGAAAATAGTTTGATTGTAAGCTACCTTACTCTAAATGTGAATTAATATTTTGCGACTTATAATGAGCAGCTAAAGGCTCTGGCTTTGCCTAGTTTGGAAAAAAAGGGGCTAATGGGTGACCTCATTGCTCTCTTCAGCTTCCTGAGGAGAGAAGGACAGAGGGAGGTGCTGAGCTCTTTAACCTGATACCCAGTGACAGAATACATAGAAATGGTTCAAAGCTTCACCAGATGAGCTTTAGACTTGATATTAAGGAGCATTCCTTCACTGAGAGGGGGGTGAAATATTGGAATTGGCTTTCTGGAAAAGTGCTTGATGATCCAAGTGTGCCTGTGTTTGAGACATTGGGACAAAAATCTCTTGAGCTTTTCATTACCCCAGAAAGGGCCAGGAAGTTGGACTGGAAGATTTTTGTTATGTCTCTCCCAGCTGTAATTATTCTATTTTATTGTGTTGTATTCCATTTCTTTCCATTCAATTATTTTGCTAAAAGTAATTTAATTTCTTTTTTTTATATATTTTCCCCTTGTTTTTTGATGGCTCTGAATTACAGCATTTCTCATTACTCAGAGCCAATGGCAAATTTTCTACTGATTCACTGTAGAATAGTAACAGATATACTGTGGTTAATGTAATGCAGTAAATTATTTTCAAAACTGCTATGTATGAAAATTAATACCAAATATAATTTTTTTTATTGGAATTATCACCTCTGCAGTAAGTTCCTCCTGACTGTTTTAGTTAAGGATTGTCCTTTTTCCAGGAACTGTGAAGCTGTAAAATTCTCTGCATTTTACTTCATCTTTACATATCTACTGTTCAGATGTAGAATATCCTCCCTGGTGTAAATATTTTAACACTTTTTAAAAATTTTGGCTTACAAGGCTTTTAACAGATCCTTTTAGATTTCTCAGCGATTGCTAGTTTTTGTTGTTCTGACTGTTAAGGAAGTATAACCCAATTACGAAGTGAGTTTTCCAAATCTGCTCTGGCTAATGGAATACCATGGCTGTCGTATTGAACTTTTCTTTACCACTCAGACAAAGATCCTCTTTGAGCACACATGCTTGAAAATACCAGCAAACACTGCTGTCCTTGTTGTCCAAACAACAAGATATTATGCAATTTTAAATAGGATGGATTATTTATCTTCTATGGAAAGAAACATCAATTTTGCTGCTTACAGAAAATTAGTTTTCAATTATGGGATAAATATGGAGAACAGATACTTACTACTGTGTCTTGGCCCTAATAAAGCTGAGAAAACTCTCACTGTCTTAGGGTGATACAGGTTTTTTACTCAGCAAGGTTATTCTGAGAGTTTATACAAGTGAGAACGCTTGTCTTATTACTTGATAGAGTCATTCTTAATCAGAGCCAGCTGACAGCTTTTCAGCTTGAGGAACAAAACTTTTCTATCTGTAGATGAGGAACAGGATTATTTTTTGCCTCAGGGAGAAAATAAAAGGATAAGGAAAGTCAGGACATGAACAGGAAGCAGGGCAGATGTCTGAAGGGTAATGCTTACCACTTTTTCAAGTTTTAGGGGCTGCAATAGATGCCAGAATGCAAAATTCACCTTCTGTCCCAGGTCTTTGATGAATCAACATATCATAGGGTAGAGCCACAGTCCCTTTGAATTTTTTATCAGTCTTAACCTGAACCTTGCTGTGCCTGTGTTTAAAACTACCACTGTTGGACCAGTTCACAAGATCATGAAAGTAAAACACTCTATCGAAGTTAGTACTGCTACCATGGTTTACACTAGGTGAATATTTGACTTTCTCTGTATGTGTTTTGTCCCAACATATATTATGTTTTTACATGATATATAAAGTTATCTTCAAATTTAAGATTACCCATATAGATGACAGCTCTGTCTCCCCTCCAGTAGAACTGACTGCATTAAAGTCCAAATAAAAAAACTTTTGTTTGGCTTTGTTGCAGAGTTTCTAGTCATTAGACTGCTTGTAAAAGCTAGGCATTTATCTTGTGGTATGAAGAATAATTGTTTGTTGGCACCTGCAGTACATGTTTGTAGGCTGATGTTTGATCCTTGATGCACAAAGAAAAATAACTTTTGTCAACAACAGAAATAGACTTTAGGCTATACTGTGGTTGCAAAAGGGAAACATAGGTGGCTAGTATGATCTAATCCCTACTGAAAAAGGCAGAGGTGTTTTCCTATTAAAGTAGTTGGGTGTTGTATGTTAGACACTCACAGAGATGCACGGAAACAGAGATAATTTGCCAAATAAACCACAATTGTTAAAGGCAGCTGACATGTCTGGGCTGTTTTGGAAATGCGTCTGAACAACCCACCACAACAAAAAACCAAGATGATTTAAGCAGTGCTTCAATCCACTGAAGTAAAATATTTCAAGTGTGGCTCAAGAAGTGCCACGCGGCTTAAGTGATAATGCACTTAGGATTGGGAGTCATATCACCTACATTTACTCAAGGTAAGTAATTTATTCAACCTGTTGTTAGTACTTAGGCAGATTGAAAATGCTTTCTTACCACATAATCAATTTTCTGCTGACTCTTCCAGAAACTAGCCCGAGGTGGTGTTATAAAAATAATGTATTTGTTATGAATTTCATTTTTGCAGCAATGACGTTCTTCTTATGCTTCCCTTCATGGATATAGCTAGGGAATATTCATATATAGCTCTAGAGAAATGTCTAGAGCATGCCCAACATGTTTGCGCACAAATTAGTTGTTTGTGAACCAAAACAGAATTTTTAGAAAGGACTTAATCTAAATTTATTTGAGAGGAGTCTCGATATAGTCAAAGAAGAGGGAAGAGATAACTGAAATTGTGGAAGAATGGTGAACAATGCAGGGACAAGTGTGTACTGTCTTTACCTTTTTGTTTGGAGTGGGATCAATCCCAACATTTATTTGCTTTCCTTTTGTTGTCTTTTCACCATGCTACTGAGGAGAAGGCCATTTCATTACAGATTGAAATTAGTACTAGAAAACTCTATGCTTTTATTAATGACTGTGTAAAACTAGATGCTGAATAGCATTCAATAGCAACCTCTTCCAAGAGAAAAGGGAAAATGCATATATTTTTTCTCCTTTAGGAGTGCTTTATCAGTGCGGATGTTTTTAGTAGCCTTCAGTAGTAGCAAATATTATTCATTATGAAGAGTGCTTGTTTTCCTTCAGTGTAGAAAATACTGATCTGACCTTAAAAATACCCGACTTAGTGTAGGCAAGGGCAAACAATTTGGTAGAATGGGGCAATATTTGTATGTCTTTGTTCCCTGATATTAAAATATTACTTCAAATTGGGAGGTATACTGGCTTTTTTTCTGAAAATCTGTCCTGCTTATTCACTAAAATAGGCTTGTTGCCATATCTTCCAGGTCTCTGTACAATAAAATGTTTCTAGGAAATCATATAGCAACTTCCTAAGTGAGTCAGAGTTACTCTGAAGGTTCAAAGAGAAATTAATTTCTGGTAGCATTGCATAGGAATGTACTGATTAGCAGTTCTTGTCACACTGAGGCCTCCCTTTTGCTTGGTTCAAAACACCATTATTTTTCTCCTTTCAAGGGACCCCTTTTGTCTTAAATAGTCAATTAAAAATGGCTGTTTGCTGAATGATGTCACAGTAAATATCCCTTAGCCATTTAGCCAGTTTCTCATCCACCTTTGAATAAAACTGACTGGGATGTAGAGAATAATCTTCGGTGTTTCCATAACTGTGGCTGCAGTCCTTCAATGGAAGAGAACAATTTGAATAAATCAGCGTCAGTGAAAAGCAAGAATACCAGATTGAGTGCTGAAGATAATGTTTCCTTGCTAATCAGATTAATTCCACTTCCTTTAATCTCAGAATCATAGAGTGCTTTTCATTGGCAAGGACCTTAAAGATCATCTAGTTTCAACCCTCTGGCCTTGAGCAGGGATGCCACCTATTGGATCAGGTCCAACCTGGCCTTTAAAGTTGTCCAATTCTGTGTAAGACTGCTGTGAAGGAAAGCTCTGACTTATTGAATGCTGACTTCAAACTACAAAAACAGAAGAAAAATACCACCCCAAAATACTGATATTCAGAGAACAATGTAACCACTGATCTATGGGACTGGAAGTACTCAGGTGAAACTTTTGTTCATCATTTCCTGTTCTTCTGTTTCTTGTTCAAGGACTTACATCCATGCAGCTTTAGTTGAATATTCTGTGGCTGTTGAATTTTTTAGATGAATTGAGGATCCAAGATTACACTTTCTAGTGTATCAGACAAAGTATGTCATCTGGGACACTGAAACATCAGCACTGTATAGAATGTCATAGAATTCTGATCCTCCAAGTAATTTGATCACAAAAGAATGTCAATTAAAGACATTAAACTCTGTTTTGCATTGTGCTTTCATAATGTACTCTTGATTAACCAGTGTTTATTGCCATTCAGGAGTATATTTCCCTTAGAAATATCCCTTTTTATATCGAGCAGACAGCAATTTTATTGTCATACTGCAATATTTGGGAGACACTGTTTACTCTTAAGAACCCAATTTCATTTTTAGAATTCAATCTTCATGTTCCACACTCATGTTCTTAGTTTCATCCAAGGGCTGTGGCTAGTTAACTATTCCTAGACCTTGTTAAAGAGGTCTGATACCTAGTGATGTAAGTGAAAGTCACTTTTTTCATATTATTCAGAGAGTGACGGTGTTCTTCCTACTGGATATGGGAATTTTGCTTACCATACTTTCAGTTGCGTAGGCATCCAGTATACATAGTACTTGTACAGAGTAACGTCTTGAAAAAGTGTTAGGCCTGAAGAGCTTTGTAACCATTTGTTTCTTGAAATCAGATTTGAGACAAACTTCCCAGAATAGGATAATACTAAGTAGCAAGTATGTCCATTTTTTATCAGAGATTACTCCCAAACCCTGATTTACAAAGGATAAAAACCAGGGTCCTTGTTTCTCAATTTTCTTTGTTTCAAAGACTGATCAGGAAGATAATTTTCTTCTGATGTTTGTAGCTTTTTAACTTTCTAGAAAAAATAGGATACAGTGTTTGCATGGCACTTCTGATTTGGAAACACCTGGTTTTCATTTGCAAATTACATGAGAACCTCTGGTCCTGTGTTTAATTTCAAATGAAATATGTGTGGCTGTAATGCAGAGCAGCACAGTTCTGGGTCCTGGTTACAAGGAGCACCTTAATTGAATTGACAAAAACACTCCCATTTCTTCTCTTCCTCACCAGCTTCCCTGAGTTCAAAGTTATATTAGGAATAAAGAGTTGGAATGAAATAAAATGAACTCAAATAAGGACAAAGACCCTTTCCAAACAGTGTGCGCCAAAGTGCCTGGATAAAAAAACCCTATAGCTTGAGTTGACCCTATGATACAGGTCATTCAGCTATGAACTCCACTGTGAAGAAAAAAAAATCAGGAAAAAAGTGGGGCGAGTATGCTGGAAAGTTCACAAAAGGAAGTGTTGGTAAATGTAAAATTAATGGATCTTCAGCTGCATGGATAAACCCTGTACATTGGGTTATTTTACAGCACACACACCTCAGTGGGATCACCATGAGGGAACTGCAAAGGAAGGAAGCAATCCTTTTATTTTGTCTTCATTTTTGAAGATAGTGCAAGTTTTGAACACTCTGTTTGAGACTAATTCCAACCACATGGACAGCTGCCTTTTCTCTAGTTGCTACCTTCGGACTGAGTTAGCCACCCACTTGGGGATTTAACTGTCTCTGATGGCAATTTGCCCATCTAGATGTAGGTAAATTCGTCTAAATTCTGACTTCTCTACTGCCTTCCCACAGTTTCCTGTTACTAGTAAGATGACAGCCACACTGTTCCTGGGAAGGAATAGGAATGCAATTTACTTTTTGCAGGTGAGGATTTGCAGTGTAAACTCACATAAACATAAAATGAACACAAGTACATTCTGTTACACAACAGGAACATCTTGAAGCTGTTGAATAATTTCTAGTCCGTGTGAGAATGTGGTCTTGTTGAAGTTGAAGTAGTTTCTACTATCAAAACCAGTGTTGCCAGTGTCCTCCCCTTAGACAGATTGAAAGACAAACTGAAACAGAAATTATACTGTGTCCAAACATGATGAACAAAATCTGGACAATGTCATTCTCTGGAACTTTTGACCAATGGGTTGTTAATATCTCAGAAACAAAAGGATTAGATGTATCTTGACCCATCCAGCACTGACCCATCCACACCACACAAGGTAACCTCCAAATAAACTTCACTTTCAGTTCTTTTTTCAGCTTGAGGTTTGTGTCCTAAGGTCAGATACAGCCCTTGTAGTGCTGGTAGGCCAAGCTGTGCACTGTGCAGATAATACAAAAATCCTGGTGATGAAAAATCAGGAAGCAAAATACTCTGCTGCATGTGAGTTATCTTGATTCCTAATCACTCTCATTGCTATCTGCATTAATGAAGTAGAAATTACGTGAGAATGTTTCTGGCCATGCTGTACAGAGGCAAAAGCAATGGCTCTTTCCTACAGCTCACCCATCTCCTGAGAAGGGCCCCTATCTCTCTCTAATGATGACACTTTTTTGATGATAGTTTTCTTCCAACTTGTCTGCATGCTTGGTATGGTGCTGCCAAAGCATCTATGTGGCTGTTGGTCTTATGTCTGCATAGGCTGGAATGACTTGTAGAATAGACATAATCCCATTGTCTGGTCATTTATAACTGTACTAGATAGTTCTGGCAGGATGAAATGTACTGGCAGGATGAGCTCTGGCCATTTGAGATAGCCTAATGGATCTCTTCCATCTTTCAACTTTAATAATTAATGTTTCATTTTGCTTAATTTGCAGTGATTAGTGACTCTTAAACAGCTGATAAAAATATCTGTTACTTTTCACGTGAAAGCTAACTGAAGTAATCAGCAAACAACTGTGTACCTCTAGACTTCAAGGATGGTGAAGGGTGTGGAGGGGAAGCCATATAAGGAGCAGCTGAAGTCACTTGGTTCTGTTCAGCCTGGAGAAGAAAAGACTGAGGGGAGATCCCGCTGCAGTTACAATTTCCTTGTGAAGGGAAGAGGAGGAGAGACACTGGTCTCTTTTCTGTGGTCACCAGTGACAGGACATGAGGGAATGGCCTGAAGTTGTGTCAGGGGAGGTTTAGTTGAAAAGCCTGATGGAATTCAATAAGTGTGTGACGCTTGGGATGGCCTGCAAAGANTGTTTCATTTTGCTTAATTTGCAGTGATTAGTGACTCTTAAACAGCTGATAAAAATATCTGTTACTTTTCACGTGAAAGCTAACTGAAGTAATCAGCAAACAACTGTGTACCTCTAGACTTCAAGGATGGTGAAGGGTGTGGAGGGGAAGCCATATAAGGAGCAGCTGAAGTCACTTGGTTCTGTTCAGCCTGGAGAAGAAAAGACTGAGGGGAGATCCCGCTGCAGTTACAATTTCCTTGTGAAGGGAAGAGGAGGAGAGACACTGGTCTCTTTTCTGTGGTCACCAGTGACAGGACATGAGGGAATGGCCTGAAGTTGTGTCAGGGGAGGTTTAGTTGAAAAGCCTGATGGAATTCAATAAGTGTGTGACGCTTGGGATGGCCTGCAAAGAGCCAGGAGCTGGATTCAATGATCCTGATGGGTCCCTTCCAACTTGGCATATTCTGTGATTCTATGATTCTATGTTTGCAGTTTTGATCAGTGAGAAATGTGAGTTATCCCTTCTGAGATTTTCTCTTACTCTCTGGCTCCCTTCATCCATCCATCCATCTACATGGAAGTACACTGATCAGTACTGTTTAGCACATAAAACAAGTTCAGGCTGCTCTCTTATAACCTTCTCTGTGGTTACAGGATATTTTCAAAAGGTAAACCAGTCAGGATGTGAGCTGCTGCCTTGTCTATGTTGCTCTTCTCGGTTCTTGTTACTTCCTTACCTTCTTGTATCAGAGAGCAGACTGTTTCCCTTCAACCACTCATTTTGGCTTCAGTGATGCATGAAATTGGAAGACCTTTGACCTGAATTACTAAAAATAAATGAATTTGTAGGTGAAAAAAATAAATTATAGGCTTTACATGATCTGCTTTTGGGTGGGCAGGAAAGAAAATTCCAGTGTTTGATAAAACACTTAAGTAAGTGAGCATAGAAATTCCCCTCTAACCTGTCAGAGCAAAATGTCTTCACTCTCTTAAATCTGATTTGTTTCTGAATTGTGACCAAGCTACTAAACTTGTTAGAGATCATGGCAGATGGCAGGTGTCATGTGAATTTGAGCAAATGAGAGAAAAAAATTTCAAAACTCTAGCTCTTAGCTGTATAGGCAAGCAAGAATTTTAGCATAGAGAAATCCTATAAAGTTTTCTGTGCATACATAAACTCTCCCTTTAAGCACTGGGGCTTGGTGTCAGAGGCCTTTTGAAGCAAAACAGATTTCTCAAAGGCAAGAGGAGCTACACTCAGCAAAACTGTGGTTTATAGACATTCCCAAAATCACATAATGAGAAGTGCTTTGTTTTTCTGTAACTCAGTCATTTTCCTTTCATGCTAAGAGGTTCCAGATACCTGAAATGAGGTGATTTTCTCTACTCCTTAGCCTGTTTTATATTGCATATAAGATGTTCTCTAAACTCTTTTAAGATTTGTTCCCAATTTTAAGCCCCTTTACTCTGACACCAGATACCATGATCGGCCCTCCAGCCTAAGGCTGAATAATGTGGTGGGGGCTGCATGGGTGGAGCCAGGAAATACCCAGCAGACTCCCTGTGTGTGTGCTAGACCACCCACGGGGAGATTAACGCATGAGCAACCCTTCAGGCTGCAAGAAACAGCTCCTTGTAGGACTTCCAGAGCTGCAACACACAGACATGCAAACATGGCCAAGGGTAAAATATGTCACTTGCACCCCATCAAAGGCACAGAGATGCAGGTCCTGAAACAGCTGCATATGAAACATATTCCTCCAAGAGCTTCATCTGTTGAGGCAAGTAAATGCTGACATCCACTTAACAAAGGGTGATCTACTGGATATCCCTGTAGAATGGTCACAAACAAGGTGGCATTTGCCACACTAATGCAAATGCCCACATGCAATTGCGGTCCCGTGGGCACGGATGAGCTGTCAGATTGCAGCCCCATCCCTGTTTACAAGTTGATAACTGTCCTTTTTTAAAATAGTCCTGTTTTTGGAGATGTCATGGTTTAACCCCAGCCAGAAACTAAGTACCACACAGCCACTTGCTCACTCCAGTGCCAGCAGGATGATGGTATCAAAAAAGTGAGAAAACTTTTGGGTTGAGATAAAACATAATTTAATAGGAAAAGCAGAAGCTGTGCACACAAAGCAAAACAAAGAGTTAATTCACTGATTCCCACGAGGAGATGGGTGTTATGCCATCTCCAGGAGAGCAGGACCTCACACACAAACAGTTACTTGGACAGACAAATACCATCACTCTAAACATCCTCACAGTCCTTCTTCTGCCCCCAGCTTTATATGCTGATACCATAGAGTACGGGATATCCCTTGGGTCTGTTTGGGTCAGCAGTCCCAGCTGGTTGCCTCCCAATGTCTCGTGTGCCCCCAGCCTACTTGCTGGGAGAGTGATAAAAGAGGCAGCAAAGGCCTCGGCTCTGTGTAAGCACTGCTCAGCAATAACAAAAACATCCCTTTATTATTAAGACTGTTTTCAGCACAAATCCAAAGCATAGTCGCATACCAGCTACTGTGAAGACAATTAACTCTATCACAGCCAAAACCAGCACTTCATTCCTGAAGCGAAAGCTATTGCTGAAGTGCTAAAATTGCAAACTGTGTTCTGGCTCTGCCCCATCTCCCTTTATGCTGACTGCATTGCCATATCAGACGCACCGTCTCTATAGCACCACTTCTGATTTAATATATTCCTACAACAACTAATTAAGAAGTCAGGGAAGAAGAAAGTTGCACCAGATCTTAAACATAAGAATTAGAATTTTCTTTCATCAAGTCCCTTACAGGTAGCGTACCAGACATCAAGGCTCACAAGAAAATTCAGGTCTCAATTTCAATTTATTTTTTATAATGCATGTTCAAATCTGCTTTTCTGCTAAAGGAGAGAGGGTTCCTAAATGGCAAGATAAGAGTTCCAAAACTCCTTCCCTAGGGAAATAGTTTGAGAAGTACCATGCACACCTTTAGTCTGGATACACAAATATTTTTGAAATCACCTAAACAATTGGAAGGAAGAAGTTGTAGTTACTTATTTCAAGTCAGCAGTTTAAAAATAGTATCATTAAATGGTATTTTAAAAGGTTAATTTAGCAAGTTCAGAGTTGGACTCAGTTGTTTCCCTACTGAATAGAAAGACGTTTCTATTTCTCACCATTTGAAAGATGCCATGCCATTAGTCTCACCTTGGATGCATTGTGTATGTGTTTGGTGACACCACCTGAGCCTACAACCTTACAAGTAAACAAGAAATTGGCACTACAGCAAAGTGGAGTTACTATGTGAAATAATAGCATAAAGTCCTATCCATTTGCCCTTGAAACAGTCAGGAGAGGTATTTTGGTCTCTGCATGCCAAATGGAGTTGGTCAAAAAGGTGTGTAAACAATTTAACATCTAAATGCAACTTCCTGGAAAACAGAGGAGTCTGGACAAGGCTGACTGCGCTCCAGTACGCAACACACAATGCAGCCAGTGTATATTTCCAGGAATGCTGGAAACTAGATCTCAATGCCCTGCTGTTTGCCTCCATCTCTCTTGGTGGCCCCATGCAAACACTTGCTGCACTGCATGGCCATGAACTTGGCACTGCTGTGTATTTTAGGATGTCTAGAAGGCATGAAGAAAGAAGAAAGTGTATTAAGAGTTGCCTGCTCTGTTTATCTTTATCAAAGGGACAGTGGGTACTGTCATTACAGGCAGAATGAGTTGCATCTCGCTCTTCACAACACAATGGTTTGTCTTTTATTATTTTTCGTTTTCTTTAATTAAAAGTTAGTCTCTACAAAACCTGGATGAGATATAGAGCCTTAGAACGTCAGAGGGAGCAACACCATCCTTACGAGGGCAGACCACTTCAGCACTATACTTCCTCTTCTCTGAGAATTAATTTGCTAATAACCTATAAATAAACATTTCCACTAACTCAGCTTCCAAGAAATCATCAGGAACCAGTTAGTCATTGTATTCCAAATCATCTCCTCAGAAACAAAGGTGTGTTACTCATAGGTGGCCAGTTTCAATGCCAAAGGTAATGAAATATAGTTAAGAAGCTCTAATTTAAAGTCAGATTTATCACTAAGTAGTCAGAGGACTAATTTTTGAAGTGTAAAATGATGCCTCATTCTAGAAAAGACAGCAAAATTTAGCTCACTATTATTTATTTGTACAAGCATAGATGAGGGATGGGGAACAGCTCATTACAGTTACAGGCCCATTAGTAAACATTTTCCTTGCTTTTGTACTTTCTTTTTCTCCCACATAAGGAAATGCAGGAACAGGCAGAGGTTCTCTGGTTTTAGGCCTATTTCTCCCTCAAGTGGTTTATCCTGAGCAAGCTGTGATAAGCTCAATGCCCAGATTCACAGAGGATTGCATGACATCTGGCTGCTCCTGGTCTCAGGATACCAGCTCAGAGTCTTCCCTCCAAAAATGTGTACTCCTCTACTTTGGTCTGTGTCCACTTTTTGGATACTTTCTAAAAACTGATAATCAACCTGAATAAGAGAAAAGAATCTGCTCAGTTCTTGATTACATGTTTTCCATTTGGAGCTAATTCCAGTATTTATTAAACCAGACAGTCCCCATAGCTGGCTTTTAAATATTAAGTAATATAAACAGGTTTTGATGGGACTTTCTTTTTGGATGGATGATTCTTCAAAATCCAAACTATCTCTTGATTCATATCAGACTAGCGTATACCATTAGTATTGATGTGTAATGCTACACAAGAAAAGGACTGAACAAAAGTTTCAAATCTCATTTAGTCTCTGGACCAGAAATGTGCTTAGGTATGTGCTTAGTTATCAGGATCATGATGCTTGAAACTTCTGTAAAAAATCATAGCTTTGATAAAATTGAAGTCTCCACTATTACATGAGGAAATCTCTATCTGTCTTTTTTCTTTTTTTCCTAGTCTTTCTTTTTTTTGCTTTTTTCTTTTTTTTTTTTTTTAAGGAATAATTTTATTGTCTTCAGACAATAAAATTTGGGTTTGAAAATTTTGTTGGACTTTACCAGCACTGTATTTCTGAACCACATTATTCCCAGCTACCTTGCAGTTGCTGTCCTTCTTATCTTCATAACTTCAAAGTTAAGCACATTCAGGTAATTTGACCTGGAATTCTGGAGTCTGATGAGCAATGAGTTTCTTTAGTGGTTTGGTTTAGACTTTAAATATTAACCATGATCTGCGTGGATTACCAAATATTTAACCACAAAACACTAGAATGCTCCATTCCATTATGTCTCGAGCAGTGCATACCTACAAAGCCTGTGTAATTCAGCTGAGCATGCAGAGATTATCCTGAAGTGGAATGCTAGTGATTCTTCTTCTGATGCCATATCCCTGTAAATAAGCCATGGTATCTTCTGTCGGGGGAGGTTTTATATGTCACCCAGGCAAGTGGTCCACCGTGGAGTGTGGTATTTAGTACATGAGTTGCAGGGAAAACCAATCACAAAATAGTGTTCTTGAAGGAAAATTGCTGCTCTGGTTTCCAGTGTGCTGCTCCCAAACAGACAGGAAAGGCTGTTCTTATTTCTGATCTTAATAAAGACAGACTTCTGATTCGTATTTACAAGAAACAGATAATGAATACTATGACCAGGATTTAGATGGGCCTTGCCTTCAGCCAGGTGGAGCAAAAGTACAATCAGGTTTACTGGACTGTGTGGATTTGATGGCCTGACACAGCAGCCCCACAGGAATACAAGGCTTTAGTATATAGTAAGGCTTTAGTAGATACTGTGGCAGTGCACGTTGTACGTTAGTGCCATTAGGCTATGCAGGGACAGAACCCACTCATATTTCTGGACTGACGGGGGATCCAAACGGATGACTTTATGGGGGTCTGGAGACAACCTGATTACAAATAAGTGCCAAGAGCAACCTATTGTCACTGGCCCAGAGGCATCTTTGGCATAGGCTATCCCAGGAGAGGTAATTTCGAGGACCAAAAGTGGTAAATTGGCCTTTGGTGTAGGTGCCTTGGAGGCAGAGGAAACTAGGCATCCATTTACCTTGCCTCCTGGTCTTTCAGAGGACTCTTCTGTTGTGGGGTTGCTGAAGGCTGAAGAGCAGCAGGTGCCGGTCACTACCACCCTGGTGCGTGGCAGGTAACAAGGCTCTAACCAAGACTCTCTAACTCCTGCCCATAGTGGGGTTTGCTGACTGGAGAGCCAAGGGCTGATCAGCAGGACCTGCTTACCCTTTTGACAGTCCCATATGGCAAGTGTGAAAGTCTCATGGGGATGGAGACTAAGAGTAGATTATCGTGGCCCAGTGAATTCCATCTCTGAGTGCTGCCACACCCGACATTCTGGAGCTTCAATATGAGCACAAGTCAAAGGCAGCCAAGTGGTGCCACCACCTGACATTGCTGATGTGTTTTTCTCAATCCCTGTGGCGGCAGAGGGCAGGCCACACTTTGTTTTCACTTGGAGGGATGTCCAGTACAGCTGGAACCAGCTGTGCCAGGGATGGAAATACAGCCCCACCATCTGCCATGGAGTGATCCAGACTGCACTGGAGCAGGGTGAAGCTCCAGAGCACCTGCAATATCTTGGTAACCTATGCTCTGTTGTATGGAGCAACACAGCAGGTGAGGTTTTTGAAAATAAAAATGGGAAGAAAATGGTCTGACTTTGCTCTAAACAAAAGTGACATCAAAGGATCTACCCAGCAGATCCAGTTTCTAGGAGTAAGATGGCAAGAGGGAAGTCATGTCCCAATGGATGTGTTACAGTAGATAATAGCAGTGTTTCCACCAACTAGGAAAAAGGAAACAAACTTTCTTAGGTGTTGTGGAGTTTTGGAGAGTGCACACCCCAAATTACAGTCTCATTGTTGATCCTCTCTATCAAGGAACTGGGAAGAAAATCAGTTTTCACATGGGGCTCTGAGAAGCAGCAAGAATTTCAATAAACTCAGTGGGTGACAATTCGTTATTCATAAAGTGTGAATAATGTGTTCTACACTGCAGCTGGGGAGGATGGTCTTTCCTGGAGCCTCTGACAGAAAGTAGCAGGGGAAACTCAAGGTTGACCCTTAGGATTTTGGAGCAGGGCATACAGAGGATCTGAAGCCCATTATAGTCCAGCTGAAAATGAGATAGTGGAAGTTTAGAAAGGGTTTCAAGCTGCTCTGGAAGTGATGGGCACTGAAGCACAGCTTCTCCTGGAAAGGAGAAGGAAGGGTCTCCTCTATACATCATTCAGCTGATGCTCCATGGAGTGAGTCACATTAATGGCACAGCAAGCTCAGATAGGAAACCCCAGTTGCTCAGGTCCTTGAGTAAAAGCAACATCACCGGTGGGTCTGCCTTTGTCTGGGGCAAGAATAACACAGCCTGCTTTCCCCAGCTTATTTTTTATGTTCAATGCAGGAACATTATCTCCTTATACAGCGGATAAAAGTTTTGCTTGGACAGGGGCAGCCTGACTAGTAGAGCCCCTAGTCGTGACAAACAAGGTGGATTTTGTTAAATGTATGTGTGTATGTGTATGTGTATGTGTATGTGTATGTGTATGTGTATGTGTATGTATATGTATATGTATATGTATATGTATATGTATATGTATATGTATATGTATATGTATATGTATATGTATATGTATATGTATATGTATACGTATATGTATAGCTTTTTTCCTCCCTTTATTTACATAGCTTGTTTTGAATGGATTTTATGTCTCACCTTTTTGTTGTTTTCCTTTATATTATTGTTGCTGTTTTTTAAGGTGTACTCACCTCAAACCACAAGTTTTCTTACTTTTACCCTTTTGATTCTCTCCCCCACTCCAACAGAAGACTAGTGATCGAGTGGCTCTGTGGTAATTGCTGTCTGGGATTAAACCATCAGATTGGCATTGGTTCAAAGAAATTATTCAGACCAGTGGGCCATCCCATCTCATATCCTGTCCTTGGCACCTGTAGCTGCTTTAGAGGAAATTTAAGAAAACCATGCAGTATAGTTACAGAATAAGCAAGGATTATTTTTGCAGTGTGACACAGTCGCATTAATAATTAATAAACTTAAATACTAGAATTAAATTCTTCCAAATGTTGCATTCTTTTAGTGAGGACTTGGTATCTGTTCTCTTCAAGTTTTCTTTAATTTGAATCTGCAAATTTTCAAATATACTGCCAAAGTTCACCAAAAGTTTAGAAAATATTTTTTCTGTAATGTAAAACCTTCCAGAAAGTCCATTATATCAAACCAGGACTATTATTTCCTCATGTGCCATGTTTTTTATCTGGGAAAACTTCCATGAAATTTTTTTCCTCTCTGAATTCCTACACAAAAAAAATGAATGGAAAAACAATTCCTTGAAAACTTAATGGAAACAGCTCTTCCCTTTATTTTCTTCAAATAAAGTTAAATACGTTTAAGTGAAGGCTTTTAAACAGGTTCTTGTTCAGTGGCATTCTACCCTATGTAAAACTAGGTTCTTCTGATGTGTTGGCACTTGCTTTTGGTTCCCATATAATTTCTTCACTATACAAATATTTTTGTCTCTCTGTGAAGAGAAATTTTATTTCTTTTAATCTGAATACACCTCGGAAAGAAGGTTTTTCAGGCAGCTCTACACAGGTGCCACAGGTTCAAATATGCAAACAAATCATACCAGAAGTATAAAGTTCAAAAAAAAACACAAACCACCAAAACAAACAAATAAATAAACAACAACAACAAAACAAAAAATAGTCATTGTAGGGCATGTAGGGTATTAAGAATGCTTTAAGAAATTTATATACTCTCAGAAATCATTGTTCAGGCCTTCACGTGTTTAACTTTCTCATGTCTAGTTTAAGACAACAGCTATTGGTAATGAAATTATTTCTCATGGTAGTTGATGCTGAACATGGCACTTGCTTTCCAAGTTCAACCTAACTTTCTCCTTTGTTCCATGAGCCATGCCTCTCTTCTTTAGTCCTTGATAGAGGTGTTTTTGCTGAGATAATAATGATTTACTTTTCAGATATACTATACTCTTAATAACTCATACTTACCACTGAGATTTGATATAAATTCAAAACTGGAGGTCAAGCCTCATTCCATAAGGGAATATTATTGACTGTGTATAAAAGAAATGCAGAGAATAAAGAACAAAGGATACAGAGATTTTGGTTATTTTCAGTAGATGTTTAGAGGACTGTTGTAAGCCAGATGGTTGTGTTTACCACTATCTACCTTCCTCTGTTTTTCTAATGTTTTTTACCAAAAATCTCCTGTACTGATTATAAACCTGTGGGAAGCAGAAAAAAAAAAAGAACAGAAAGTGAGGCAGATTGAGTTCTAGGTGTCTGAAACAGCAATGAATATGAATATAAATATGAATTTGTTTTTACATGCTGGTATATAAATTTAGAAGCTTGAATTATTAGTCGAAGTAGTGCATCAAGTTTAGCTCACAAGTAAGAGTACGAAAAAATTAACACTCCTAAACAAAATTAATTCCTCTACAAAGACAAGTAGGAGGAGACATAAATAAGAGCCTGAAGAACTGTAGACATGTTCAGAGTTTCATTTAATGAAGAAATCAGTTTAGCAGCCTGTTGCTTATCAGAAACAGTCTGTCTTCTACTGGAATTTCCATACAGCTGTGGGATGGCTGTTGCAGGGTAAAGATAATCCTGTGGTGCCCTGCAACCATGGGACAACTTCTTTCTGCATCCAGTGTAAGGGCCTGGGTGAAGTAGATAGGCTCATGTCTGTATTACTGACCTATCCCAGGAAAGCAAGACTAGAGAAGTGCCAGGCCACCTTTCTGTGCCTTCTTGGCTAAGCCTAGTGAGACCCCTCTTGAATTTAGTCCAATTCCAGGAGAACAATGTTGCTTGAAAAGAGGCACTTCCTTTTTCTCATCTCTGGGTGTGTGTTGGGAGGAGTTAACAAGGAGGAGAAAGGCAAAAGTGCTTACTGTATGAGATAATTCAGCCAGGCTACAGAAGAAAGAAGCCTTCTTCTAAAATCCTGGTTGGGCCTGGGCTGATCACTTAGAGGGTTGATCTGGTACTGGGAACCAAACTAAGATGTAACATCTGTCACCAGCCAGACATAGCCAAACTCTGAATTCTATATGCACATCAGAAGCTTGGCTTGGTCTATTCTTCAGGACAAAATGACATCTCTGCTGCCTTACAGCTTCACTGGAAGACATTGAAAAAGAGCTATCTCATAAAATTCTGGGTTTGTTTTGCCTCCTGGAGGCTGGTATCAGTTTTTACACTTGTATTCTCAAAAAATTGTCATGGAGTTTACCATGGAGTTTACCAGTGGCTGCAGGGCAGCAACTATTTTGCACATGTACTGTACTAGTCATTTTGTAAAGGCCCCTATTTGTCCATGACCTATCCCTTGTGTCAGCTTATTTATTTTTGCCTTTTTTGTGACTAAAAAGTACAGATCACATGAAGGCTGGAGGCAGAATTTTCCAGTCCTTGCAGAACCTGGTAGCCACTCTGGAAGGCTTCCAGCTTTGTATTTGGCAAGCAACCGACATGAACTAGTCAGTCAAGAGAGGGCTACAGCTGTTTGTCATCTGGAGACCATCCAGCTGGTGTGTGCTGCAGTTCACACTGTGTGTGCTGGATCAGAAGTCTGGCAGAGGCATTGCCACATCCATGTGTACGGATGTCTGCTGGGGCATGGGTGCTCCATGAGGTTTACTAATGCTTCTGCCAGTTTCTCGGGCACCTGAATTGTCTGCCTTTCCTTGGCCTTACTCATTTTGTTAGGGTTAATAAAAAATATATTCCCCAGGTCAAAAACAGCAGGAACAGTTTCAGAGGTGAGCAGGGAGGATTAACTTACTTCCTTTGTAGCGTGGCTTGCAGATCACTTTCTCAGATGCTCACCTTAATTCTGTGTTCCTGGAGGGTCCCAGGGTTTTGATCTTGCTCCAGTCCTCTTACTATATGACTGTGAGATTTGAGACCATTGGTTCTGAATTACCATCTTTTATTTATTCTGGGAGAATGTAATTTCTGACTTTTTAGTGTGAAGTATTGGGAAATTCACTTTCCAGAAGGAATGCCTAGCTCACGGTTCCTTGTTGGTTGCGTGAAATGAAACTTGTCCAAGCAGGCAAGTCCTTACATACCTGTATTTCTGTACTGCTGGCTCTATCTGTCAATAGAAAACTCCTCCTAAGACATGTTCTAAAATTCATGTGTAACTTAAGGGAAAGGTTTCATTCTCTCGTCATAACTCCTGCAAGTCATTCCAGTGAAAACCAGAAGTTTGAGAAGGTGGTTCTACCTACAAGGTTATGCGTTTGAAAATGGCAAATCCTGTGACTGGTGTCTTGTGGAAGAAATGACTTCACAAAGATATCAATTTTATAGAATTATTGACCAGAGATATATAAAATACTCAGTGAACATGAATTCAGACTTTTCTGTATGCTGGAACAGCAAGTTTTTGTGTGATTCCCTTCCCACACCCTGCTGGGAAATCCAATTAATTGGATAATCCAATAATTATCCAACAAAATCAATTCATCATGCTGGTTGTGGTGCGGAATTAGGATTATAAGTGAGGTGTTGTACTATACCAGCACTGACTAAGAAAGAAAAAGCCCAAATTTGGTTGGAGGGGAAAGAGTTTCTTTGAAGTAAGGGAAGCTCATTAAACCTCTGTGCTCTTTAACTGCAAATTTGTTATTGTATATGACCAGCGTGCCAGCAAGGTCCAGTGTGTAATGCTCCTTCAATCTATCAGGTTTACATCTCCTCCTGTGAAAATGCAGTTGGGCAGTAGTTTGCTCCTTGTGACCTTTGCATAGGCTTCCTGTGTGACACTGATGTGTAGGGCCCAGCACAAGTGAGCTATTGTCCTTGCTTGCTGGACGAGTCCTTCCCATCAGAGCATGGTAAAGTGTTCTGCTGGCTGCCAAAACTCCCCTTCCCCCCCCACACCTCCTCTCCCCCTGATTCAAAACAAAGAGCACCAGGATTCAGTATTTTCATAACTTTTGGGACCTCTTTCATGGAGAGAAAGAGGGAGAGAGGGTGGATGCAGGGCAGCCGCAACCAGAGGGTTTGTGCCGGTCAATTTATGCCTTGGAGCTTCTCTCACTAGGTAGACCTGAACATGCTGGTGCTGCTGTGCCAGCTTTTCCATGTAGGAGAAGTGTCTGCTCTGCCCGGTGTGGCAGGCATGAAAGCAGCTGGGGGGTCAGGGTGAGTGAGTTCAAGAAGATATCTGGGGTCACAGACTATTTGGAAAGCAAGCAGCAAGTTTGGTGCTCACTTTTTTATGTTTCTGTATTGAAAGACTGAAAACCCAGGGGATCTTGAACTTCCTAGTCCTTTAAATTTTCACATCAGTGTGGATACTGGATGAAATCTTAGCTGCTCTATAATTTCAACGAAACCAAAGTTTTAATTTGCAAGGGTGAATAAAACCAAGAAAATAGTTCTGGTTTTGGGAGTATTAAAAGAGCATTCATTGTTTGACTTACTAGATTTCCTAAATCTGGACTAGTACAACAACAGGAGCTTTTCTTTTACTCCTAGGCCAGATAGTACACAGCAGACTGCAGAAATCTAAACCCATAGCTAACAAACATCATGCACCTGAAGTATTTTTCATGTTCTTTTCTAAAGGTTTATTTCAATTTCCACATCCACTCTTGCTACTTCTCCAGGTACTTTACAAAGTCAAAAAATACTCTCTTTACAAATAAGTGTTCTATGTGATTTCTCACTATGCATATAAAGATACAGCATATTTAGAATAAATATTGTACAATTTGAAAGCACTTATATTTGAACAAATATTAATAGAGTTTTTTCACATTTTTTCACATTTTACTTTTGCCATCTCTAATTAGCTTTTCTAAAGAGCAGTTATTTTTCTGTAAAATGTTGAAATGTGTTTAAGAAGTACATTACTAAAGTATGTTACTTTGCATAATACACCATCAAAACAGTGCTCTGTTTTTTAATTTGTTCTGTTCTTGTCAAATGGCTGAAAACAGCTTCAAGTTCATCAGAGAAGAAATTGTCCCTGGTTTTCGGGAGACAATTTAATGTATTATTTTGTGACAGAGATCTGAGATTCCTTAAGTTCTGCACCTCGTGGTGAAGTATAAATAGGTATTTTCTAAAAGTCTTACGTATTTCTATGGAAGCATTTGTCCCAAAACTGGCTATTGTACTGCAAACATCATGAACCATACCACAGCTTTCATGTAGTCTCATCCAAAAATTGAAAGCCTGGCATTTTGCCATCCTGTGAAAGAATAGATAGAGGTTTTGCTAACATTGCCTTGAGAAAAATAATGTTATACAAAGAAATTTAACCAGTATAATCTGAGACCAAGTTTGGAGCTCTTGATATATTGTTGTTCATTCATTGCACAGTCAATGCTTGGTATAAGCTAACAAATACATAACACAATGAAATCATATCAGAACCCTGAGTTATGAGCCTAATTCCTTCTAAAGCCACCATAGAAACAAAACACTGAAGCAGGGCTGTATAGTTTCTTTTCTTTAGCTTTATGAGACCTGCACTTTCAGTTCAGGTCTCTCTTTGTGAAGATGAGGTCTGTGAAACAGGACAGGGCTGCCCTGGTATCTCATGACTTATCTGATTTCAAAAGGCAAGGAGCCCAGTGTAGTAGATTACTAGTTCACTCATGTTGTATTTACTAGCATGTAGGAATGCATTAATCTCATAAATGGAGTTGTCCATTTTGTAGAAAACCAAACAATTTTTATAAAATAATTAGCTGTATAAATAGTCCATCTCTGGTGCACCAAATAGCCTTCTGTAAAACCCAAGCTGTATTTCTAACCCTGTGAATTTTTTATTGCTCTCAAATCCTTGGGAGACAATGTCCTTCATTTTGTGTGGTCCCAAGGACTAGGAAACAGATTCCAGTGAGAAAGTTTCTCCCCTTTCTACTATTGAAAATATAGAATCTAACTATAGGGTTGAAGTAAAAATAGTAGCATAGCAAGTGCCATGAATATGATCATTCTCTGTGGATGAATGTAACTGTGTTTTCTTTATAGCACAAGAGCAAGTGAGCAGTGTTTAGCATGCTATATCCATAATGGCTACATTTATTCCCTGTATTGTGGGCTTTGTTACATCAGGTGTTTGCAGGAGACAGAATGCCTTGAAAAAGGAAAGAAGCTACAAATAAAAATGATAAGTGCTGGCATAGTGGAAAAAGGAAAAATAGCATTTTACTATGGTATTTTACACCTCAGTATGGATCATTTTGTAAGTTGAAACTACAGTTTTAACTAAAACTTGAAAAATTCACAAATTCTGTCTTTGGTCTCTGTAGTGCAAGTTCAGAATGATCATTTATTGTCAGTGAAGCTGCTGTGACATTTGCATTAAAATAAATGATTTGTAATGACTAACATGCTAGCAGGCCCATTAAATTTCCAACAACTCACAAAGTTCCACTGTGATCACAAGTGGATTGTGGTGAAGTTTGTCTTTCTTTCTTTGTTGTGTCCAAGGCTTGGGATTTTTTCATTCCCTCATGCCATCAGTCACTGGGGTCATACAGAGCAGTGGCAGGCAGTGTGTGAACACCAGGCCACTGGTGGTTCAGCTACAGCTGTGCCTCGTGGCTGTGGCTCCGCCAGCTGTGGGAGAGGCAGCTGTCTTCAGGAACGCTGGGATGCACCATGGTTCATTCGATTTTTTCAGGAAGTCACACCTTGCTTTTCTGGGACCACTTCCCTAAGCTCTGAGTCCTTTACTATGAGCAACACAGGTATAAAGAGATTACTTTAAATGAGAAAATTGGGAAAATGAGAAAAGACTCTGGGTGACAGTGTGAGAGGGTTTGTCAAGTCTGAGATTGCCACTGACATTCAGTCTGAAGCTTTACCAGCATGCTAGGCTGATTTCAGCCATCTGCTCTAGAAAATCTTTTCAACTTAGGTGGCCTAAACTGCTAGCCTCTGGATTTGCAGGCTTATAGGTTGCCTTGAAATGGCATTATGCCAGAGGATGATTATGTTGCTGAGGAGACGTCTCCAGAAGTTTCCTGAAGGATGGTGAGTGTTCTGCTTTCATCTCTGTGAGGCACAGCTCTTGGTGTGTGGATGAAATAGAGGATTTGCATGGTTGGTCACTAACACACCAGCAAACACTTCTGCCCTAGCAGTATAGCTTTTTCTACCTTCTGGTGTTTCAAGACAAGATTTTCACACTGAAAAGTCATGCAATATTTATACTGCATTTGAGCAAACAAAACCATAACATTTTCCACATTATCAGAAAGGCAGAGCCGGGACTAAAAGGCCTGCTCAGTGCATCTTATTGAAACATTAGCGATAAAAGCATAGAGAGCAAGGCAGAAAATAGAAATGGAAGTATTTTAATTATATCATTCAGCCTCACAGTATGTTCTTACCATGCCTCTCCATCTCCTCATATTGATAATCAATGGTTTATTTTTGAAGATAACAAGCTGTTCCTTATGAAAAGATAAAAAAAAAATTAATTTCTTAGGTCAGAGGGGAGGAAAAGGGATGTTATAGAGGATGAATAAAAATGTACAGGGCAAAGTAGGTCATTCTGCTCTCCTCTTTAAATAATCTCGTAATGCTGGGGTCAGTTAAATTGAAGGGTGGAAAAAGCATAAAATTACATAAACTAAAATTATGAAATAGTACCATGAAGTTAGCCTTTGAATCTTGCTGCTGCAAGCATCACTGTGAACAAGCATTGCAGATTTGAAAAGAGTCTGATATAACCATAAAAAAAGGAAGCATCCATCATCATTGCAAAATGCGATAAAATTTCCATGACAGCGTTCTTCATGCTTGAGAGTGTAAATTCCTTAGGTTAAGGAACTAAGAAAGGTTAAGGTTAAGAAAACTGCCAGTGGAAGCAAGGTGTCTTAAAGCATTGCAAGAGCTGTGTGGCTTGGCAGTGTTTGGTAGAGCCTGTGCAAGGTCCCAGACCAAAGCCATACTGTTCTGAGAAGGAAACTGATAGTCCTATGCTTGGGTTTCTCAATCCTCAAAATGTCTGATTTTAATTCTTGCCCAGTCTTACGGGCCCTTGATATTGTGTATGTAAGCTGGAGAAGTGATTTGGTCTGTGGTCAGCCCTGCTTTCTGAACCCCCCAAGGATCTGAGGGACAAACTCCTGCAGCCACATCTCTATTTTCAGGGAGCAGAATCTCACCCACATTAAGCCGTTTATTCTGTCCTGAAGATTCAGACTGTGTTCACCACTTAAGTCATTCATGGCAGGTTTGACTCATGGTTGTGACAACATGGCATTTATTCCTCATGAATATCACATTCATGTCTCTGTTGAAATCCAGAAACTTTAGATTTGGTTTTTTCTTTCCTTCCCTCTGCTCCCCCCCTCCCCCCCGATGTTTTAAGACTTCCAGATGGTCAGCTTTTCTTTAAAAAGAACTTTATTTGTCAGCATTGTAATGAGGATTGCCCTCCCAATCTGAAGGTAACAGGATGTCAGGGAACAAAGAAAAGGTGTTGAAGAACATAATGTTTTCAGGTGCTCTGTGAATGTTCCACATTTGCCTATTTCATCTCTCCCTCTTCTTCCCCCTCCCCACTGCCGACTCACATCTGTCCGCCCTCTGGCTCACCTCACCCGTAGCTCCCTTCCAGGAGGAGAATGGTGATCTCATTTGGAGCACACCAGTCAGTCTGCTGCACAGGCACCGCTCACAGGGCTTCACTGCCTAAAACTTATGTAGCTGCAGGGCCTAAAACACCAACTTTTTTGGCTCTTTTTTTCTTATTAAAGGCTTACTGTGTCAGGTAAGTCCCTGGCAATAGGCACTTTGATAATGAAGAATTAATGTATGCAGTCAAAATAGGACCTGACTATATGTAATATAATATTTAATTTATATCTGTGCAGGGACCCACATGGTGGGCATGTGATCCCATGTCTGATGTCCACACTGTCTTCCTCCCTCAAGTTCTTGCTTTATTGAGGTATGTATGATATTATGCAGGCAGAAGGTGGCTTGTGTCTGCTGTCTTACCTTTGTGAAATTATTTTTCCTTCTATTTCCCAATACAAAGCGTAGAAGCCTGTTAATTTATTTCACAGATTCATGGAGAGGATACCACAGTTACCTCCCTCTTCTTATCAGTGACCGACCTGTAGCTTCCTTAGAACTGAAGGTAAATGGTTGTATATCAAAATACTATAGTGTGGGTTTGGTTTTTTCCCCATGGTAGCCAGAAAATGGGCTTGCTTTTCTGATCTTTCAGATTTAACATGCAAACTCAGAAGCACTAAAATATCTAGGGTCAGTATTAGAGTTATCATTATGGATGCCATTTATCTGTGCAAATCAATTTGATTTAAGCTGGTTGTCTTCCTAGGGATGAATCTTCCGCTGCTTGGTTTTGATTATTGCATTTTAAAAACCATTCTTCCCTATGCTAAAATAAGAGTCTATAGCCTCCTTTTCACAAGATGCATGGTGGTTACTTCTAAACCCAAGCTTTTGCAACATGAAAGTTTAGTACAGACTCTTTACAGAATTAGATCTACATATCTGTTTCTAAGATGTAGTTGAGATAACGTATTTCTAAATAAAAGAGAATACATTCTTATAGTCAGAGATTTCTAGTCTGAGAAGTACTGCAGCTCTTTCATTCTGACTTTACTCTAAGAACTTGAGAATGGACCTAAATCTAATTGCGATGGCCTTCATATTTTTTGTTGTTGTTGGCTCATAGCAGTAGAATAAAAATTATTTGGGAACAATAGGCAAGCATGATGAAAACCTTTATTCACAGAGTAACTTTTTCCAGACATCTGAATCATGTTCTTAATTTTATTTTTCTTTTCAGCAGGCAGATGACTCTGATCAAATGTTTCTGGATGTGCAACCTTTGGGATGACTCTGTTAGTTCAGTGGGCAAACCCTTGAGTCTTTGTACGGATGCCTTGGAGTGCCAGCTGACACTGTTCAGAGTTGTTGTCCTGAAGACAGATATTCTGGGAGACATGCTGAAGTGCAGGCCGGATTTAATCAGGTGTATGAAGTAGATGTACATAGGATGTTCACTGTTTCTGGAAGCCAGGTTGCTAATAGCACACAGAAGTACATTCCTGAAATGCTAGCTGAGGTGGGAGCTCTGTGGCAGCTGGCCCCTACCCTGAGTAGCCCATACTGAACATGAATGTTTGATATTTAAGGGACAGAGACAGAGAGATTGCATCCCCAAACTTTTATTTGTGTGACCTAACCAATACTAAGTTCAGTGCATTATCAGGATCTGGCGAGTCAGCAGAAAATTTTTGTATTCTCTGAAATTTTGGTTCAGTGCCACCTTTTCCATGTGATTATGCCAAATTTAAGGGCAGACAATCTCCCCCTTCCCTTCTTGGCCCACATCCCAGCAGCTTCAAATCCCTGAAAACTTAGCCTCTGAGTCTTAAAACTGCATACTGGCTCTTTAATGTGGCATATTTGTCTGAAAGCTACGTTTCTCTCTGTGTGATATGGTGAGGTATGAGGAGCAGGAGTGATTAAAACTGGCTGTTTTCCCTGAACAGTTTTGCTGTGTTCTTTTCATTTAGTGTTCTTTCACAATAAAGAATGAGAAAACAGTGAAATTGATAAAACAGCATAAGAATATTCTTCTGTGTATGGAAATTACTGCAGCAGAATGGAATTTCAACAGTGTTAGGAAACTAACTCTTAAGCCAGTGTGCAGAATTCCCTCTAATAACTTTTTATTAAATTAGCCTGTTGAATTCTGTCAGGATTTTTATCCTTCTGTAATATCATAGGATATTCTGATTAAGGGATGGATCTGTTTTTGCTTTTTTTCCACTCTCAATACAGCTGAACTAAATAAAAGCCGAAGCATTGTGGTGCTTGCTTTCCCTGTAGCTTTCCCTGTAGTTTTCCAGGCAAATGTCTCTATTTATAGAAGGGCCTGATCATTAACACCCTTCTGCCCCCTGCGGTGGTTCAAAACTTTCTGGAACAAATCTTTTACAAAGGAAAACAAGTCTGATCAAAGCATTTTGAAGGAAATATTTCAAGTGAGAGTGATAACTTGAATGCCTCCCTGATCTTTTGACAGATGTTTTCTTCCTCTCTGTTGGTGCTGCAGGACTTGGCTTTACTTGTTGGCAGTGAGCATCTTGGTGCTGGAGTGTGCCTTTGTGGAAAGGAGCTGCCTACTGTATCTGGGTTGCTATCATCCTGATCCTTTTTCTTCTCAAACCGTAAGTGAAATTCTATGAACCATTCAATGTCTTCATTGTCCTCAAATGTGGTCTTTTACTTGTCCCCTTCAGTGGAAATTGGTCTGCTTGTGTCCTGCATGTGTTCCACTGCAGGCTGCCTGTAACAGCAGGCATTCAGCCACATCCCGAAAAGACAAGAAGGTCAAGGGATGCTAATGTGACATTTAACAGTGCACATTTCTGGCAAGTGACATTTTATTGGAGGAGGTCTCGTAAAGAGAACAGTTTAACAAGGATCAAGAAGTGAACATACAGCTATAATTTTAAAAATTAGTACACTTCTGTTTTGTGATAGTTTTTGTCAGTAAGTAATTCCTGTGGACTTCAATACTAGTTTGTTTGTGGCAGTGATACACATAAAGGGAAAAGGAATCTAAAAATGCTTCATCTTTTATTGGAAAACACTGCAATTCTGAAATTTAGGATTAGTTTCATTTGGGAAGAAATAATTTTATCTTTTGTTTTCAGTCATTGTGTAAAATTAATTTGATTAATAAAAGGGAAAGTGGTCAGGGAGCAATGTTACCTTAACTTTTAAGCAGCAGCGTACAAGTCTTGGAACATATTTATGTTTTCAGGATGGAATCTAATGCAGCATACTGGAGACTTCAAGTTCATTATTTCCATCCCAAATCTGGTTTGTTGATTGCTGAAATTACTTCAATTCTCCTAGTGACTGTGCTCATTTTATTTTCTCATTTACCTATTCTAATTTATAAGTGAAAGACATCCATGCGTAAATGATCATTCATATCTCACATTCAGACCAAGAAGGCCAACCTCAAGAGAGGAAAAAAGGGCTTTGTAAAATTCATGCTTAAACAGGCTGATTGCCTCTACTTTTAAGCACCTTGCTGCAGAAGGTTGGTTTGCTGACGTATCTTTGAAGCATGGCATCCGTCAAACCACACTGTCCTAGCAGGCACAGCACCTACAGTCGAGGAATACATGGAGATGGTGATGGGTAACAGGAGCAAAGATCACAGCTGGTGTGTTGTCAAAGGGGAAATCATCTCCCCTGTCCCTTTAAAAGGACCTTACTCTCGTAAAATTCAACCACAGGCAAAAACACCAGGAAGATGCCAATTAAAGGCACTGGATCCAATTTATTCAGCAGGCACATGTTTTCAGGAAGGATTAGGAGGGGAAAAGTAAAAAGGAAATGAGAAACACCCTTGTCAAGGTCAGATGTAAAGCAGAAGGGCATTACTTTTTTCATATCAGAGCATGGGGGAGAATGGCAGGTCTCAGAAAATGATATCTAATCATGCTCATGGCCACTCAACCAGGAAAGGAAAGTAACTGTCAGACAAATCTTCCTCATTAAAAAGTCAGCATGTGAGAGCAAGACACGCAGATGGTGGATTATTAAGGATTTTTGCTTACTTTAAGGTTGGGGAGTTATTTATTTTGAAAGTTGGCAGCTCTGGGCATCTTTCAGGAGGTAACAGGAAATGTTGTCTGTCTATTTAAAAAAACACACCATTGTCACTGGGCTTATGTGCTGTCACTCTGGAGAGTCCTCTTAATCATATATGTTTCATCACTGAAATGAAGTGTGATGGAAATTGCCTTCTTCTTTTAGTGTCCCCACTAACACCACCACCACCATCACCAGCATTTTAACAGTTCATCCTGTAGATGCCCCACAGCCTCATGTCCAATCCCTTAATAATTTTAATCAAATGCTTAGAGCATCTAGGGGGAAATGGAGAGCTGCATCAACTTCAAAAAGCTGATTGTTGTAGAGGGAGGTGAGCAAAAAATACATCCCAGTGGCATATTACGCTTACTTTCAAGGCTGCAGAGACATAGAAACATTCAGTATTTAGTGGAGAGCTTTGGAAGCTTTGGAAAGAGGTCAAGGAGTTCCTCTTTTCAAACAAAATATAGGAGTAGAAAACAAAAAGCTTAACAAACATGACCTACTGACCACAAGCTGCTCAGGGAGAAACTTCTGTCTGGAATTGCAAGAGCAGCCTTGGGGCTGATGGTGCTGATGGACTTTTGGGGACTGGAGATCTCTGGAAGACAGGCATGAACTGCTTATAGTTGTATCTGAGATTCTGTCTGTCCAGCTTACATCCCTGTGCAGTGTGCATGGTGTGTAGCTAACAAAGCCTGTTGGCTGGGGTTAGCCAGGTAGTGCCCAAGAGCAGCTTCACCCAACTCTGACAGTTCAGAGATTTCTGAACCTTTCATGGGGTTTTCTGAATGGAGTGAACTCCATGGATGGGGAGCTGAAAGGGCTTTTGTTGTGGGAATTTATATTAGTGTATGATCAGGCTAAGTGGTGCTAGCAAGAAAAAAAGAAAATTAAATAGTAAAGGGAAAGGTTTGCCTTGTGACCAGTGGTTTTTACACTTAATAGTGGATACTGTTCTTGTTAGCCAGCATGTGTAGATGAACTAGGAAATGTATAAATTTTACACTACTGTGTAAAAGCTGTATTTATGTACATGGTGAGGTAAGAGAAAATGCTAGAAGTGTTAGAAATTTAATGACCCATGATTCAGTGTAGTAGGAAGTTATTAAAAAACAAAAAAGTGAGCAAGTATATTTACACAATAAATGAAGGAGAACCCATTTAATGGGCATCTCAAGTAGGAGGGATGCAGTAAACAAAATTCTTTTTCTCAAATTAGGAGTTGGTAAGCCTTGGTTACCTCATTTATCAGTTATATTTTTTGTAGTTTGGCCAGTTTGGCAAGCAGGTTTTGGGCCCTGCACAAATCTAAAAGTGGTTTAAAATCTCAAAGCTTATAACAATAGTAATTAATCCTGAGTGTGTGTATTTACATTCTGAACCATTAATTGCAGACGGATCACGTTTTCCAGCTTGAGCTTGTGCAATAGAAGACACACATAGGAAAACACTCTGCTTCCATGCATAAAAGGGAAGACTGTCCACTTTTTTAGGTTTTGAGGGAACACAGTAAGTTTTAATAATAAATCAAACTGAAGACTGGGTTTCGATCACACATTTTTCTGTGACAAAATAAGGCACTGGAGAAATTTATTACTGGTGCTCTTGTTTATGTCTGGTGTTATATACTTGTGTAGTATTTAGTGTACTTTTATAGAAATATACACTTGCAGCTGCTTTCTCTCTGGAGACAAAAACAGTGATTCAGAGATTAGTAACACAGAAACTTAGTTCTCCTATTGTTTTCCAGGGTTTTACCTTTCCTTCTTGTTGGGGGGGTGTTTTTTGTTTGTTTGGTTTGGTTTTTTTTCTCCTTTTCTCTCTGTGGAATTTTCCCCGTTGTAATGCTAAGAATTTGTTGGCTACACCCTTAGCTCAGATGGCTAGTAACATTTTCTCTCAAAGAGGGGGGTGGGGAGAAAGAGAAACTCCGCGAGATCAGGTGGGGGCAGGAAAAAGGGGAGGTGTGGGAGCGGCTCTCGCTCTCTTTTTCGCCCGTGGAGTCGGAGGAGGACGACGACTGCCGCTGCTGCCCAGCCATCCCAGCAGCGGCGCGGCCGCCCTCGGCCAGCTTCAGCCGTGCTGTGCCTTCCCGTTTCGGTCTGCACCTCGGGCACCCTGCTGAGCACCGCGGTCAGCACCGCGAACTGAGGGGCTCTCTCCTTCATCCCTCCTCCCCCCGGGACGTCGCCGCCATCACCCCAGGTCTCCCGCAGCTGCACGCCGCTGCCCTGCCCGCCACCACCGGTAACTGAGAGCAGGGAAAGGGTGTCTGCAGCTGGAAAAGGACTGGAACTGAATCACTGTTCGGTTTACTGATAATTTCATAACTGTTGTTGTTTTGGTTTGTCCTGTTAGATATATTATAAAGAAATGTTATTCCTACCCCTATACCTTTGTTTAAGAGTCCCTTAATTTCAAAATCATAATAATTTGGAGGGAGGGGTTTTACATTCTCCATTTTAAAAAGAGGCTCCTGCCTTTCTTGGCAGACACCTGTCTTTCAAACCAAGACACTTCTCCTGCCTAAATCCTCAACTGTGGAATCTGTTTAAAATATTGTATGTCCTAAGGACACAGTAGAAAACTATCTGCCAGCCAAATAGCAGTTCATTCCAAGAAATGTCAAACAAGCTCATCTAGTCAGATTTCAAGAATCATTTTTTTTCTTTACTTTTTTTTACATCAGAGGTCTAAAAGGTCTATGAGACTTCAAAAATGTTTTTTTTTCAAAAGCAAAACTAGTTTTTGATGATTCTTTTATAAAATATACCTATTTATTTTTTAAATGCTAACTAAACAAGCCCCCTATTTTCAGATAAAAATGCAGTTGTCCCTAACTACATCTTGTTCAATGAAATACTGTGTATATAAAAGACACATGGTACAGTTTAAGAAATAAAACATAACAAATAGTAAAATTGAGAAAGGATTGAAATGAGGTTTGCCTCAGAATTTCTATTAAGATCACTTGGTGCAGTTCTCCTGCAATGTGAAGGTAAAAAAAGTGAATACAAATAATTTCCTTGGGAACATTTTGCTAATTAGTTTATTTGGCATAGAAAACAAAGTACAATCTAAACAAAGAAAACTCTATTGGTCTGTGACTTGGCCTCATACCTTCACTTAGACAGGAAAAATCTCTGAAAACCAAGCTGACACTGTTTTATGATTTGATCCTTAGCAGCTATGTCTCCATATGGAAAAGCTTTAGAACTTGTCTGGAAAATTTAACCCTTTTTTAAGACCTTTAAAAATTTACTGGAAAACTTGTTCTGGTCAATATCTTTTCACAGAAAATATTAAAAATAAGTGAAAACGGTTGTTGCTAAACTCTAATACTTGGACCAGCTATTATTGTAAATAGAACAGATACGTTAAAATTAGCATAAATTAACAGCTACAACCTGAAAATATTTCCAAATGGCTAATATCTATAGAATTCCACTAGTTTCATCCGTGTCAAATGCTAATAAGTTTGTCCCAGATGCTGGCTTGCTTATTTCCCATTGTGGTTATGTATCTACAAGCCACTCTGCACAGAGGGCAGTCTTTTTTATGTTCGCTTCCGAAGGAAGTAAGACTTGTGCAATTGCATTGTCTGTCTACTTTGGAAAGCAGATGAAGGGGGAAAGGCAGAAGAGTATTGCTGGAGCCTGGGGACTGCTGCCAGCCACGGTTTGTGAGGAGGGGTGTCTGTGCAGCTCAGAGGAGCACGGAACGCTCGCCCCGGGTGCGGCTGCGGAGCACAGCCTGCCGAGCTCCCCTTTGCCGAAGCGCCTGCTGCTGCCCCCCGAGTGCAAGGAATGTAAATACTGGCAAATCAGGGTCCTTGCACTTTTTTTTTTTTAAATGTGCGTGTCCTTCTTTTTTTTTTTTAACTTCGAGAAAAGCTTTTCTGATAAGTTCTGAATATGATTCGCTCCTGTTGACATTCCACATGGATGTCATACCTTCATACTATTTATTTTGAAAACCAAGGCAGGACCAAACTAAACAAAAAGTATTCAAATATGTTTGATCTTCTATTGTTTAACCTATGGGCCACTGATTCTTTAAATTGGGTCCACAGAAAAACAAATGAGAAAAATTTGGAACCAGAGGAAATCTTTAGCCATCTTACAGATTGGGATGAAATTAATGCCTGGATGGCTCAAGAGCCTTCCCAGCTTTTTTTAGTTTACACTGATTTGTTTTGAATGCTCTATTTTCTTAAATGCTTTTCAAGCCATTATATCATTCTCTATTTTCAGTGCACTCCAGTCACACCTAAAATTGTTACAATCAAGCCAAGTACATATATCCAAAGAAAACACATTTTTAAGACAGAATATGGCAGTGATCGTCATTAGAATACATACTTCAGTTTTCACACGCAAATAGTTCTACTGAGTTTCAGGCTTTTTCAAAATTGTGTGTCTTGTATGACTCTTTGCACAATTAGGGTCAAGAAGAAGAGATATTCATGGGCTCAGAGATCTTGTGGGTCTTATGCTCAGTTGCCTTCAATTTGCAAACATTAAAATACCAGCTACTTCTCATGCCCAGTATTAGCAATGAGAAAATTGTTAGCATTATTCCAAATGCTATTAAAAGCAGAGCATTCCACACTGCACTTGGGAAAAGTTATAAGTGGGGAGGCTTGTTGTGACTGAAATAACACAGGGAGAGAGGACAGCCTGGAGTGGGTGAAACTGAGAAGATAGAGTGGAAGAGGCTGAAAACAAAAGAGCAATTTTGTTTTTAAAAATAAATTTTTAAAAAAGAAGTAAGTAAAAGGGAAGGTGGGCAGAAAGTTTGTTGGTCTTGTGGAACTGATTTCTGGAAACTTGAATCAGAGCCAATTCAGGTGGGAATATAATGCTTTATTTACTTTTACATGTAAATATTACAATATTGCTAATACCTGATTTCTTATGAACCATGTAAGATGATGTACTAAGCACCAATAAACTCATTTGCACAGCGACTGGCAACCTGGCAACAGAACTACTGTTTTTTTTTTCTCAGATATTTGTTAGTTTAGAAGAAAAAAAAGAAAAAATAGTACAGATTTTGAGAGAGCTGCAATACAGTTTCTCACTATACTTGAATATCAACCAAATCCAGTCATATTCACAATTTGGAGAATGATTGATACGTGATGCAGAAAATGGCATAGTTTTTATATTAAATATTGGTCAATGTTTTAAAATGCCTCCCTTGCTGTGTGTCTGCAATGGAATTCTATCTTCAGCTTCAGTATTTCTTTTAGTACTTTTCTCTCCTTAAGAGTGAAGTCAAGAACCCTCAGATAAGAATACTCCCTGCACGCTTTTTCTCCCAGACGTGAGAGTACAAAGTCATGTGGGGCCCTGGAACAGCTTTTTTATTCTTTCTTGAAAAAACTCATTCATTTTCCATTGGATCCTACTCTCTTTTTTAACTTTTGAGGGCAGATTAGAGGTTATTTTTTCTTCATCTTCACAGTTGTGATGTCTGGGCTTTGTGAATAATTCATGCTGGTTGGTTATAAAGTAATCTCAAAGTCAAAATATCTTGTTTGAATGACTGTAGAGAATGTTTTACAGTGTCTGTTTCAGACAAAGATGTACTTACCAGTTGCTAAACTTCAGCCTCACTGATGTTCTTGGTATCAAATTACCAATCCAAAAGTGTTAGCTCAGGATTTTTTAACATCAGTCTTATGTTTTTTAAAGGTTGATTCAAAACCTAATGGGAATCTTTCCATGCTCATAAGAAGATTTTCTCTATCTTTTTGTGGACTTCAAAACATGCCTTATTCTGAATATGCAGGATGATTTTTATGCTAAGCTGAAGTCCTTCTTGATATTTACTATCTATGTTGAATAGAGACACTTTAGCAAATGAGAGAATACACAGAAGATACCCTATTTCACAGAGGAGTGAAAGGACTCCTAGGATGAAGATAGAAAACAACTGATAATGTACATTTTCAGTTCTTTTAGGGGTATTTTCACTTAAGCCTTGCAGAAAAAAATTCCAAACCTATCACTAGTTAGGTATGCATAGTACTAAGTATTGAACTCTTCAAAGAAAAAAAAATGCATGTGGATATTTGAAGTTTTAGGCCAAGTTGCAGATATTCTTCAGCGTCCTTCAGCAGTCCGAGGTTGGTTTTGCATGAGACATCTATCAATCACAACAGAGGAGACATGAAGAAGAAAGGGGAAAACAAAGACCTTGAGATCACCTAGAGCAGATTATCGGATCAGCTGGGGTACCTTATCAGTAATGTTTGTGGTTTTCCTCAGTAAAACACATACTTGCGTTTCATTTATTTTGCAATTTGATGATTTCACAGGCATGAGAAAACAGAAGTATTTTTTTCCAACAGAGCAGAGGGCATTACAGCCGACCTACTTTTTCATTTGAGCATGGAGAGAAAGCCCTCACTTGTGCAATGTCCACCAAAAAACAAGAAACACAGGTAAATATTAAGAATTATTTTAACTGAAGTGAGTATTGCCATAGCCATCCTCATACACACACATCCTTTCATCCAGCCTTCTCTTAAAATTCTGATTAATTGATTAAAGGATTTGAGACTTTTCATGTTTATTGGGTCAAAGCCAATCTTCTGTGCCAGAAAATGTAAGAGAATAAGGAATTGTTTATGTGACTAATGCCTATGAATGGATGGATCTTTTGTGATGAGCTCTTATAGTTTCTGTGGGATACAGAGTACAGTTGGATACAGGTCAGGAAAGTGTTGCAGCCTGTTCCATTAAAATCCAGACTGACGGGAACTGATTTCCATAGCATGGAAGTAGGTCAGCAGACTTATTTCAACAGAGAGTAAGACACCACTTACCTTAGCAGTGCATACCTGCAGGTATTTAGATCGAAAATGTTCACTGCTGGACCGTTTGGACCCATTAAAAGAGAAAGCTCCCATTAAAAAGAAGTGATTATTAGATTTCTGCTTCCCTGGGCTTCATGGTGCCAGAGGAGCAGAAGAAGCCATGGGCCAAATACTTCCAGTGCTTTCCCATTAAGGAAATAATTTTTTTATCTGTAGGGAACTTGATTCTTTTTTGTTTTGCTTGGGTTTGGTTTGGTTTGGTTTGGTTTGGTTTGGTTTGGTTTGGTTTTTTTTGCTCATGATTCCTGTTTCATGGCAGACTATGCCTCCTGACACTCCACAGCTATAAGCTCTGGAAAACATGTGACATTATAGGAGCTTCCAAAAGTATTGATTTTTAGGAAAATGTTAAAACAGAGAAGAAATGAACCATCCTTCCTAGAAGAGTAACATTCTCAAAAAGATGCTTATGTCTGTGTTTGTCAGGAGGGGGGAGCCCAGAGATCAGACCATGATTTATTAGGAATACATACTGAAAAATCTTCATCTGATAGTGAAATTTCAAGCTTGTACTTTTCTGTATGTCATCTTGTATATGTTATGGTTTAAGGATGTAATAGCTCAGTACCTAAGAATTCTTCCTCAGTTAAATTCCCACTTACAGGTGAATTCAAAAATCCTTTGCATAGAGCTTGGATGATGTCTGTGGCCTACTTAAACATCACCTGTTTTTTGACTTGGAGCTGAGTGTAAATGCTCTCCATGTGTCATGCTGACTGCCTGTGCAGGGCTATGTCACATACAAAAACAGGATCATGCTGTAAAAATAATGCTCTGTGATGAGTGCCTGTACAGTAAATTAGTAATGTAGAGTTCAGATTAATGAAAACTGGTCCAACTTCTGATTTCTCTGCTGTGAGGAGCAACAATAACAGCAAACCAGCCAAACCAACAAAAGCCCAAAAAGACAGCTACAGTAATTACTAATATGCATCTTTTGCAAAGAAATATATAGCAGTTAAGTTTTCAGAGCTTAAAAAGTCAGGATGTTTTCTCTTTATATATCTATGTATAAATGTACATTTTAAGAGTGGAAAGAAAGAAAAAATAATAAAAAGAAGGAAAGAAGGAAAGAAGGAAAGAAGGAAAGAAGGAAAGAAAGAAGGAAAGAAGGAAAGAAAGAAAGAAAAAGAAAGAAAGAAAGAAAGAAAGAAAGAAAGAAGAAAGAAAGAA
>VWZS01003078.1:398107-437268 GCA_013397075.1 Rhabdornis inornatus | reverse complement strand
AGAAAGAAAGAAAGAAAATCTTTTCAGTCAAGAAATAAGAAAAAGTATTTAAATATGGCCAGGATTTGACATGACAATGAAGAGGTAACTGAAAAGAGTGTTTCTTTAAACAACAAGTGTTGCAAAACAGCTGCCCAAAATTCCAGATGTTTAGTTCTTCCCTCACCAGCTTCAATGAAACATGACATGTAAACAATACAGTCCACTCTCTACAGAAATAAAACAGAGGGGGAATGTCCAAGTGTGTGGCTGAAGAGCTTTATCAGGGTATGAGAGGGATGGATGGGAACACCCTCACCCAAAGTTTCAGTTCCTTTCCCCTTTTCTCTCTCTCCATGTGCTAATTTGTGTTTCGTAATATGATAAGTGACAGAAGTTTGTGAACCGGCACAGAGTGACCTTACCTCATACCCCTGTGAGAAGGCTGAATGCAAAGGCTGTGTGCCTAATTCCTCATGTACAGTGTGGATCATAACCTGTTATTGTTGTTTGGATATAGTGGTGCCAGAACAGACATTTTTCTTGTCTGGATTCCAGTAATATATCTCACAGCTTGCTTTTTTTTTTTTTTTTTTTCCTCATTACTTGGCTAGTCTATCTTCTCAGCTTACATTTTCCCCAGAACTGCCGGTTGCTCTGTTGGCTACTACACTGTTGAAGTCTGATGCAATCATCCCTCTCATGATAATGAGGGAGAATACAAGGCTGTGGCTGGGGAATTACTGTGTGAATGGTAGAGGGAAAGAATTACACATGCTTTGTGCAAAGCAGACCATTGGCTCACGCACTGTTGCTATTTTTCCAGAACTTTCCCCTTGCTGTCCTTGCACAGTCCTGGAGGAAACAAAAAAAAAGGAAAAGACAGAGTTTTCCAGGATTCTTCCCTGGTGAGATCACCCTGATCCTAGATGGAAAAGAGGGAGTGTGGGAGAGCAATTCCATGTGTAGACTGATCAGAGAGGGCTTGTCTCTGCTTTGTTGCTGTGGTAGACTTACACCCATTCTGTCCCTTCTCACAGTCTATGTTTGTTCCTGAAGAGAATCTGAGTAAATGGTAGGATGTTTTAATATGTGATTACACATCTTTAAATCACTTTATGTGATATTCAATGCATGTTGCTAGGAAAAGACGTGGTGAAAGTAGTTATTCTCTCCTAATACTTAGATATCCCCGTTTTTGTGCTATGCATTAGGACCAGTAGGTGTTTATGTATGATGTCAAAAACCTGAAGAAAATTAGGAAAAGATGGATTCTTTTTTAAAAACCTGTTTTTTATTTTATTTTTAGAGGAATAAAGTGTAAGAAAAGTTTGCAATTACTAAGTTTGATCAAGTTGTACCAGATGTACATATCTCATTCCAACTCCTTGCTGCAGACACCAGCTGCACCCTAATTGTAAGTATGGCATGAAATACAGAAGATTGTCTGTTTCATGTCTCTTCAACAAGAGGAAAGTGAAGTCATGTCTCAAAATACCTTTCAATTTAATTTTGAAAAATGTTCTTTCCTTTTTGGGCTAGCAGTTGAAGTTTCCAGTAGTTGATGACAAATCAATTTGTTTCTTTATATTTCATCTGCTCCCCACAAATATTTAAAATGCTTTACCTGTGGACTAAACATTGGACAATAAGATAGGTATACCACAGGGATTGGGTGTTGAGGTTTTTTTACAGTAACTGTGATTGCTTCAGACAGTTCTTTCACATCCTAAAATAGGTCCATGTCAGGCTGGAAGTCCAGCAGAATCTGGATGCAATATCAGCTCCATCAGCTCTCAGGTAAAAGAAAATACCAGGCCTAAATGAAAGTGGCTGTTCTCCAACACACTTGGGAAACTTCAAGGGAGATAGGAAAAGAGGGTTTGTCAGTACAGAGGGGGGAATTGTGCTGTGGGCCTTGCCAAAAGGGTTTGGTGAAGGAAGAAGCAAAGAGATTGTGGGGAGAACAGGACCATTTCTTATCTTCCCTCAGAGCAGCATCATGTTGGTAGATATCACTGTAGCCCACTTGTGCACTTGAGTCTGAGAGACAAGTGCCATGTTCTCAAGGAAAAGCATAAAAACTCAGCCTATATAGTTATTTTATTGCAAACTGAATAGCTAATAAAACAGCTAAAGAACTGCCATCCTGCATATTTTCTGTCTCAATTTGAACATAGAGATCTCAGTTGAGAAAACAGAATTTAAAAGGTGTTACCAGAGCCTAAAAATCATTTATGGACAAGAAATATTTAAATTAATACAATAGACAGAAATTTGAAGATTATGACCTTAATTTCTGATAAATCTGGGGTAAAAAAAGGAGGCAAAAATATAATGTCGCATTATTTTATATATATTTTTTTAACTACTTCAGGCAAGATCTTAAAGGCATTGTACAGACAAAAAGCTACTCTTTAGGAAAGTTAAAAGTCTAGATAAACAAGTCATACAGTCTGCTGTAGATGGCCAGCAAGGAAGGACTTCATTTAAGAATAAAATAATCAGTAGTAAAGCTCAGAGGACAAAAGCAGGTGTCCTAACTGCCTTAAGTAGAAGATAATATTAACTCACCTGCTCCAAGACCAAAACTCCATAGTTTCCTCTTGTCTTTGTACACCATTGGAAAAGTCTAGGAGAGGATGTTGATCATTCAGAAACAGTTTGGAGGAGGCCAGTGAGAACAAACTGGAAAATGTAGCTGATGAAAGAGAGCTACACAAACAACAGTTATTTAGTCTGCGAGATAGTAGAGGGGAAAGAAAGAAATACTCTAATCTGTGAAAGCCATCTGCATAGACAGGGGACTTATTTGCAGTCCCTTCTACTACAGATGTTCAGAAAAAGTAGGAGGAAATAAGACTCAGGTTCAGCATGAGAAAGGACATTACAATTTTGAGGGTGGAGAGTGGACCTAGGGACTGGCTGGACTAGGAGTCACACTGTCTCTATCCACTCACTGGAAAATATTTTAAAATTCTTAGGTTTTCAAGAATGATGGGACTTATTTGTCTGTCCTTGTAAGGCAGCTGTACACACAAGAGGAATCCTTAAGGTCCGTTCCAAGTCATTATCTATGTATTGAAACCGTGAAAAAAGTTTGTTGCATTTAAAATAGGCTCTAGAGTAACATCATGGCAGTGACTGTTATTGTGTATCTGTGCATAGGTAATATGTCCATGGATGCCTGGGAGACGGAAGGGTTGTGACAGACAGCCGAGGAGCTGATCTCGCCATCTTCCCCTGTTGTCTGCCTGTCTGTGGGTGTCACTTGGTGTCACACCCAGGAGAAGGGTAAGAGTGCAGCATTGTTCTTAGGTGCACAGGTAGGGGTTACCTTGTGCATCACTAGTGTGGGCACCTGAACATACCTCCCTATTTCGTGATCCAGAGTGATCATGGAGCACAGCAGGACACAGCCAACAGACCTGGGACTATCATGCAGCAGCTCAAAATTTCATTGCAGTAGGTGAAACTTTGGTGCTTGAGACCAGCGTATTTTTCCTGTTGGTGCCCATTCATAGCTACCAGTCTACCTGGATTATGTCTTTTGGTCCCTGACCACCCTATTTAATGCAGACAGGCTTTCTGTCCTGCCTGAACAAGAGGAAAAATTGCAAAGGGTTTTTTCCAGGAGGGAGAATCAGAGGAACTAGATCATCCTTCTAGTCAGTAGCCCTTATTTCCTCATTTCTGTGGCTGTATGACTGGTTTTAATTCCTCAGCTTGCATAGGACTGAAGAGATACAGCTTCATCTAAAGTTCCATGCCTTCTTTCACCAAGGGTCAGGGGCCTGGGAGAAATCAAAGGCTAAAAGCAGGAATGTTTTCAAAGCTTCACACACGTTAGAGACAGCTGGTGAAGTAAGGGAGGCAAACAGGGGAAGAAATGTTTATTGGGGGCTTCTATCCCACTACTGAAAAATAAATATAGTTTATTCCTCTGCTATGGAACACACTCATTAAAAGAGATTAATTACTCCTTGTGGACAGATACTTTGCTTTGCTTCCCTCACTTCAGAGGAGTTGCAGTGATTTATGCATGTAAGAGGTTTACCCCACAAATTATGAGAATGATCGAGTAATACTATTTCATTGTACTCCTTGCATTCACAGAGCATAAGATTGCAGCCAGATGTCCAGACACAGGAGATATAATGACGAAAAAGGCATTTCAATGTGTAGATTAACTGAATTAATTACAGTAAGAATTATACTAAATTATTGCTGCAGGTGTGTAGAACAAAGAATAAACGAAAGTTTGCACTCCATGTTGTGTGGACTAATGCTTGTGAAATATTATAGTGTTAGGGAGAGATTTGCCTCCATTTGATTCATTAATTTCCCTTTAAGGTGCTTCATTTCCCCTACCAATCATCTGTCAGTTATTTTTTAGCCACAACACCCCTTGAAATGTGGAAGTGCTTCAGCTCCAAGCCTGGCTCTTGCCCTCTCTTCTGCTCTGTCTGTGACCTTAGGACTTCAAAACTATTTTCTTTCCTGAGCCAGGAAGAAAGGGGCAGCTGGCTAGGACCCTGTACTCATCTCTGTTTGTCCACCTATAAGATGTTTGCTTTCCTTTTCCAGCTGCAGTTTTATCTTTCCCCCTTTCAGTCACTCAAAATTTGGTATGTATTTTGGGCTCTGTTCTCCACTTATTTAGCATGTGCACAGCAATGTTTTCTTCAGAGGGTTTTATGCTTTTAACAGAGGAGAGAGCTTGATTTGGTGCTGGTGCTTGCAAAAACACATACTGCCAACCTAATTGGGACTGAGTTGTCACAGGTCATGAAAATTCAGTAGAAATATAAGAAGTTTGCTGATGTCAAGTTAAAATGATTTTTTAAAAAAGAGGAAAAAATTCCCCAAAGAATCCGATTGAACATATCTCTCAACATGTTTGCTGGAAGGGAGAAGGGAGTGCTGAACAGCTGAAATCCCCTTCCTTTATATTCTTAATGAGGCTGTGTAGTTATTTTATCACCTTTCTTATTGTATACTTTTTTCTTCATCTTCCTGAATTTAGATATAGATTCCTGACTGTCAAGACAATTAGGCCAGATTAAATCTAGGTGTGATACACGGATAATGTCAAGGTTCTGTAAAATGAAATGGAAGATGCTACTGTGTGTTGGATTTTCTTTATTTGGTACTCTAGTTCAGAGGTAGATAGGGCAGGTGAATAGGACATGCCGTTCGTCAGTCTCCACCTGCAGTTGCGTAGCTGTAGTTCTGCTAATATAGAAGAATTTCTTCTCCAAATGGAACATAGAGTGGTAGCTTAAGATATCTGGAAATGGACTGTAGTTTCAAATAGGTCACTCCATCATGTACTGTTGTTTTCAGACACAGGCACTTACATTCTCGTAGAAGTCCATCCTGCAAGTTGCAATGCACTCTGACCCTGATCCAGTAAAGCACTTAAACATATGCTAAACTCAGATATGTTGATCTTACTGTGTTTTCTTGCATGGCTAATATGAAGCACATGCTTAATAGCTTTGCTGGATCGGTCTCAGGGTGCTTTGCAGCTTGCACAATGGGATCCATCACTCACAGAGATAATCAAGGGTTTGAAAGCCTTCATAAATTAGCAGCTGGTGATTTACTATAACAGCTAATTGTTCCTCTTGAAGGCAAAGCAAAGATACCAATTTTTTTAACAGAGTCCTCTTTCTAAGGTCACTTCTTTTGTCTGAAACTTGTCAAGGCGTTCACTGTTAACATCTGTCTAAAAAAGAGAGTTAGCCATTGGCATGGCAGGGCCATGAAACAGACATCTGTATGCACAGCAGACAGCACCACTTTTACTATGGGTTGTGTATAGTAGGACCCACAGCTGGTCTGTGGGCTAGAGAGTGTTAATGAAAGAGGTTTGTTTTGAGAAGTGTTCTCTGACCAAGGATGTTGGCTTGGAGACCCAGAAGAGAAGAAGGAGAGAAGCAGAAGAAAACCTGCAGCTGGGGAATGTATTTTAGAAAGGTCTTGGGAATAAAAGAGGTGGAGAAATTTTCCACCAATGATCATTATGTTGACTAATTGTAAACAATGAAGAAAATGTAAACTTTGTAGAGTGTCTAAAAGACTGTTATAATAAAGGGATATTAGCCTTCTGAAATGTAGTGTGCCTTTTTGTATGTCGCACCTGCCTCTACAGCGACAGTTGTGGAGGCTGACCTGTCTTTAATTTTCTTTTGGAATTGCCCCTGAACTCCTTTGTGGTTTACAATCCAATATTCAGATGGTATCCCCAGACATGTAAAAGTTCCTAATGTAAAGATAGGAAGGATCTGCAGGGTGCCTCACTGAGTGTAACTGAGCTGTGTTCCCCAGCGTGCCACTCTCCTGCTTTTGCCCACAAGCATGAACCCATCTATATTTAGTCATCTCATTACGTGAGATGCTCTTTTCTTAGCAAGGGAAAGGGGATGTGAGCATCCAGCTGGAATCAACATATCTGAAAACACTGGGCTGCTGGCACACCTTAAGTGACAGAATCTGCTGCTGCCACCATGTTCCCTTAGCCAGATGCATTGCTAAATGAAGAAAGACATGTTGCAGATATTTCTGGCAAGTCTTAGGGTAAAGTGAGAGTAAGCATTATTTAGTAATTACGAACTAAAGCCCTGGCTTTAGCCTTTTGCTAAACTAGCCTTTTTCCATATAACCTAGTTTACTTGAATCTGCCTTTCATAATAAGATATGACTTGGCCCTATTGTTTTCTGTGATTGAGCTGCATTACTGTTACCTGCTTACTGCTCTGATTATTCTTTACCTGGAATTTTTTAGAGTTTTTTCTTACCATCCACAAAATCCTTGTCTGATCCACCGACATTGACATTGACTAGACATGGATTAGTTCAACAGAAATTCCGGATGGCCATGGTGGCTAGAATGTACATGTATTCAACTATTCATTATGTATTTTAGTTATATTAATATATTATATGAATATATATATTATCTTGTAGAGAAAAAATAGAATTCATTCAGGATTAACAAGCCTAGAAGTGGAAAACTGCATTAGCAGACTTTTATTCCAGCCATTAAAATGCCTATTGAAGAATGAAATTTGCATTCTTTTTAGTTCTGCATTTGTAACTGTGTAAGAACCTGTTGTTTCATTTTCTATTAGTTTTTCACCTCATTAGCTATTGCTAGAAAGACCCTCAGCTCTTTATCGTTGTCTTAAATTTACAGTGGGTACACGCAACGTTTTCTGAGAGACACTGTAGAAGTTTCTTCAGACATGCTTTTCAGTCAAAAGTGGTCTAGCATCAGATTCCAGGGGGGACACAATCCCGGCTGAAGGCCAGCTGTAGGCTTCCTGACCAGGTCTGGAGTTCTGCCCTGCATTTTAGACCTGTCGGTCAGACTTGTTTCATAACTTGGAAGAGAGAGTTTTGTTTAGTCACCACTACAGTGTTTGACTGAGCTTGCTCACCTTCCTCAGAAGCCTTTAGCCCTGGCTGAAGCTTTGAGAGAAAAGTGGGCTGCCATTTTGTCATCAGATAACCTTGTCCACCAACAAGATTTTGCCTCTGTTGTGATGGAAGTTGGATGGTTTCAGATTGTGATGGCTGCTTCATACTATATAACAGATAAGGCTCATGATCAGTTGCTTTTTCACTCTCCATGTATTGGCCATGTTGCTAAACTAACTGTGGGCAGGGTGTGATGAAGAAGCTGAAGAAGTAACATGCACATCTGGGCCTGTCAACATAAAAAACATTAGTACATTAGTGTTATTATAAGGCCAACATCAGAAGTTATTGACAGAGATGCCTTGTCCTTAGCATTTGTACAATTACATGCAATGTAATTTCCTTTTACCGGCACGTGATTTTGACCACTGCACAATGCCTTTGCATCCTACATGCCAAGCCTAACATGCTCAGAACAGAGGGTATCAGGAAGAAACTCTGTTTGCCCCAGCCAGTTAGAAAGGTAGAGTTGGCTGGTTGAGAGAGAAAAGCTGTCCCTTTGCCCCCAGTGCCATGGAGTCACCCTGTTACCACTGTGCTGGCCGGCAGCTTTTGCAGCAGCAGGGGAAAGGTGGAGGAGAGGGATAAAGTCCTCCTGCAAAGGAGTGGCTTTCTGATTGCAGGCCTTTAAAGAAAGTGGGTTGTGTCCAGCCCTTCATCCTCCAGCACCAGGTGCCAAAAAGACAGCAGTCTGGGAGAGGGAACCCAGATGACAGCCTGGATTATGAACCCCAGTGGTGCCCCAGCTCTTGTGTGACTGCAGCCAACCTCCTTATGCATCAGCTCCAAGCAGCTGAGCAAGAGCAAGGGGATCCTCAGTTCCCAGCCCATTTGCAAAGTGCTCTTTTAGGGGCTAGGGGAACAATCCCACAAGACCACATCCCAACTGTAGCATGGTGAATGATGGTCTCTGGTGCCTCTTCCCTACTGCCTGCTGTTGTGACAGAAAAACTCTGTAAGAAAATAGGTAAATAGTAAATAATAGATCAATCCAGCCGTGCTGCCAAAGTTATGTATTGGGAAGATCCCTAGGCACCCTACCAGGCATGTTGTTGATAGTGTGCTGGAGGGTGCTCAGCTACACATGCACAGACTACAAATGCTGTGTCTGGCCTGTGGATGTCAGAAAGTTCCTCTGAAATCACACTAAGCTGAAATTTCTTCTCTTACCCTTCCAACCCTGCTCTAACTTTTTTTTTTTATTTAATAAAAACACTATCCCCCCTCCAAAAACAGAAGTTAAGGGGCTGAAATATTAAACTAACATGGTTTTGATTTTTTTATTTTCTGCACTTAAGTAACATGTTTTAAAGCTCTTTTCTGTGGCATAACTACAGCTGATGGTTTATACAGATTTTTTTTTTTTTTTGTAATTTTTTCATTCAAACACACAGATGGCAAATATTATTTAGTTTTCATTTATTAACCTGTTTTGGCCTGGCATAGTTTCAAAGACTCCTGGCCAGAGTCACAAAAGGTGCTGTCATTTGTGCTTTTGAATTGTCCTAGGCCACAGAAATAGTTAACATGACCCTGTCATCCTTTGGTGCTAAATTTGCAGTTTATTAATATCACAATGTGATGTTTTATTTCAAATCATGAGATTTTTCTCATGATGGGGAATGCTGGTGGGGAGTGCAGATGGAGCACTATTGCCAGCTTGTTAGAAAGTCCAGGGAAATGTGAGTCCCAGACACCTGATCAATGGAAAAAGACAGGGCCAAACAAACTGGTAATTCAGTGCATTAGGCAAAGGGATGCAAAAGGGGGTTTGTCTGGGAGAGAGTAGATTCTGTAGGGTTTCAGTGAGTGTGGGAGTATGGAATTTTGGGGCAAACCATGTATGCCTTCCTCTACTTGGGCCTTGAAGAGGGGCAAAAAGCTACTGATGTGGTACTTGGAGCTTGCATGTGGAAACAATCTATTTCAAAGAGGTTTAGATCTTTTGCTCAGCAAGGGAAAATAAAAGGGGGAGAGGGAGGCATGGGCAGGAGTGGACCATGGGAGAGAAGTTTGTGCTGAAGAGGAACTCTGTACCACATAAGACAAAAGTGAGTGCTGCCATCTCCCTTCACACAGCCCTCCCTATCTTGTGTGTAGCTGCCCTGCCAGCAAGGATCCCCCACTCAGCAGAAACCGTGCCAGCTGCCAGCCATGTGCCCTCCCTTCAGCTGAATGCTTGTTCTTCTGTTTGAAGCTCCCAGGGTAGAGATTTCAGCTTCCCATGCAGGCCACCGTTCATGCTCAGTTCACAGCCTGTGACCAGAAGTTGCTATGCACAGGAGTGTTGAAACAAATATTTTTCTGCACTTCAGGACTTTGGGAAATTATCCAGTGCCTTGTGGTGATGTTAAATTTGTATATCCAGATGGGAGATCGTCACTGAATGTACACTATTGATGGGAAGAATTTTGTGCTCTTTCTGCTTATCATATGCATTTTGTGCAAGTGCTTTTTAATATTAATGGTCACACCCCTAAATATCTTCTTTTTTTTCTAATTGCATGATTTCTCTGGTTTTTGGTTTCCTCTTTAGCAGTATGTTGCAAGTGAAGTACTAGAACAGATTAAAAAAAAAAAAACGAGTGAATTCCTGTACTTGCTGTGCACGGTAGCAATCTTAATTATCCTGCTTTCAGGAAAAGCAGCAGACTCCTAGTATTTCCAATGGCTATCACAGCTATACAGACATGAAGCAGAGACAGACGCTGCCAACTGCATGTCCCATTTTCTTCAGTGTTACAAAGTCAGGTAATGTGGATTATCATTTGTATGGGGATATAGCAGTATAAGGGTAACTGTAAGTGAAAAACAGACATATGACTACAACTGAAACAAATGAGTAAGAGTTTAACATTTATAAGAATGAATGGATACAAATGGATTTAGAGAAATCCTATGAATCTGTTTCAGTGTCACTCCAATGTCAATGGGGCATAATGTCTTCTGAAATTGTTTCCTTCAGAAAGGAAATAATCACAGGTTATTTTCTGACAAACGTTACTTTTCTAATTAAAAATATTCCTAAAGAATCATTAAACACCAGAGCTAGATCAACTGCAAATAACAAGTATGAGCTTTATTTCTGAGACTTGTAAGGAAATGGATGAAATGGACGTAATTTTCACTGTTTTAGTGAATAAAAGAATAATATATCTTTAAGAAAAACAGTCACATTCTCCTTATCTATAAGAACAGGGATTCTTATCTGCATTACGTTTGTCTTAAGCCACTAAATATGTCTTAAAGTTGGGGTTTTTACTAGTTTGTTTGTCAGATCAATCATTATCAATTTACCCTTGGTCTAAGACCCAGAATCTCGGTCTACAACTTTTCTTTGAGAAAGCTTCTGTTTATCCAGCAAAAGTTCATTTTCTACATTTTCATTTTTTTCCTTCAGTAGATATCCCACTAGACTTTTAATATTGTTGTAGTGAGCTTTACAAAATTTCATCATTCTCTACAATCTAATAACTTACTGAAGATTTATTCTTCTTATATATATTAATAGCATGTTAATACATTGGCATTTGTTATGTCATTTGCCCATCAGTCTTTAATTTGTGTGAATTTCTTATTGTTACTGTCACACTGCATTGATCATGTTGAGCTGAAATAAAATACCAAATAATAAAATCTTTTCACTGGAAAATTATGGCTACAATATTTTTAAATATAATATTTTTGTTTAAAATTCCTCAGTTAATTATGAAGCATAGCACTTCTCGAAACTTTCTTGTCTTCGGCTCCAAAACATCATGGTTTGTTTCTCATTTTCATAGGTTTTTGTCCCTGATTACTTCATTCAAATCATACTAATGAAATTTCCAACCTATCTGTTCTATAAAAGCTCTTAAATGAAATGAAAAATTTCTCTGAACCAGGTGCACTGTTCTCCCTTAGTCAGAGATAACACTCAAGGCATTCATGTCCCTGTCGGGTTTTCCAGCAATTCCAAACTCTGGCACTCCTAGACCATTGGCAGTGAGTCTTTCATGGGAGTTGATGCACTGTTCATTGCGTTGCTGGTGTTTTGTCTCTGTCTCTGTTTGTAGGTAGGTACTTGTGAGAGATCTCATACTTGCAATGCAGGGGTGTTGTTACAGGGGTACAATACAATGCTGTTCCAGCACCAGAAGTGTTGTAACCCCAACTGGGAGGCTTCTGCATGTAAATAGTAAATACCCTCCTTTCCTTACCCACATCCCCCTGCTCTGGGAGGTCCATGGGCATCCATCTGTTCTGGCATGAGGTCCCTCATGGGCTGCAGGTGCATCTCTGCTCCACCATGGTCCTCCATCAGCTGCAAGGGCACAGCTGTCTTAGAATGGTTTTCATCACTGGCTGCACAGGAATCTCAGCTCTGGTGCCTAGAGGACCTCCCACCCTCCTTCTCCACTGACCTGGGTGTCTGCAGAGTGGTTCCTCTCACATACTCTCACTCTGCTCTGCCAGTGGCAAGTCCATATTGGCAGAATCTTCTCAGGCAAGCCACCCCTGCCTGGACCCCCCATTCTGCTACCAAGACCTGGCCACACAAAACCAGTACACAACATTTCTGTCCTGACATACTTTATCCCAGGACATGGTAGCTGAGGAAAAGAAATTTGAGGCACTTCCCAAAATACATACAAGCAAACAGAATTACTGAAGACAAGTTTTTTTTCATTTTAACTTGGTGGGTTTTTGTTTGTTTGTGCTTTATTTCTTTTTCCTGGGATCTTATTTTCCTCAAGGAGAATACATGTTCCATCTTCTAGTACATGTTCCAAGTGTAACAGTGTAAAGACCCTTCTCTTACAGAGTTCTGTGACCACAGTGAGCTTGGGGCTTTTTGTTTGTTTTGGAGGAGTTTAGAGCAGAGGGACAGAAAGGTCAAGGAAGAACCAACCAAAAACACCTCTGTGATAGCCCATTTAAGAAGAAAAAGGAAGTTACTGCACAGATGTAATTGCGGTCAAAGAAGAGAGGAGTGAGAATATGTGAGAGGAACAACAATGCAGTCTCCAATGCCAATGAAGAGGAAGAGGGAGGAGGTCCTCCCCTCCCCAGGAGGACAGCCATGGCTGATCATGCATTGCCAGAGCCATCGTTTCAGAAGTCCTTCACACCAGCTCAGCTAGGATTCACAAGCTGCTTTTTAATTACTGGGCAAGGAAACTCAAGAAATTCTTATAATACCTTCAAATTGGAGGCAGACTTGCATGCCTGTGGCAGACAAGGTAAAGGAGAGAACACAGTTCCTCTAGGCCAGCACTTCAGAATCCTGGGATCTTGTTGAGAAGAGTCATCAGCAGTGGGAGTTCGTGACCTATTTTCAAATCCTGAGATGATTTTCTTTAAAGTCATTTTGTGTGTGTGTAAACAAAAGCCCTTCAGATCTATTATTTTTTGAGTAAGCTGTGTACAGGAATGGAAAGGGAAACACCAATCACTAAAACAGAAAACAGCATTAAGCTTGTTCTGAACACATATGTCACAATTTTTAGATGGTTAAGGATTTAAAATTTTATGGGGCTTTGAAAGACAAGACAATGACATAAACCCTTTACACCCTTTCCAAACAGAGTGTTGCTTCTCATTAGCTGAGGACAATAGTGTCAAAGATTAAAGGCGAAGTCATTGCCCAGTGTAAGAATGATTGTATACTTCCCACTGAAAGACTTTTTGAGAAGGCTTGCTTATTCACAGAAATAGTTTTGAAAAAGGCATTTTTCATTGGGGGCACCATGGTGCTTTGATTCATTTTCACAATAAGTGGACAAAGTGGACAGAAAAGCAGAACTAAACTGGTAGCTGTTTTCAGTCTTTGATAAGGCCTGATACCAACTCTGTTACCATCTTGAACACCCAGAGCTGCATATGACAAAGTGGGTATTTAGGACTGGGTACAAATCCAGATAAATAACCACGTATTCATTTTCTTTTTAAAGCAGAGTAGCCGTGGCAGCACGGAGCTTTAAAGAGAGTGTAAACCTGGCTTTGAAGTGTTGGTTTACCTCTGTGTGGCAGCCTGTAAGGCATGGCAGAGCGCCAGCTGCTCCATAAGCAGCTGCATTTGACCTGGGGCAGCTGGATGTCTTTAAGGCAGCAGTGGGAGCTATTCTAGCCATGCACACATGTAAGTCAGACTCTGATATTGGAAGGCATGAAAGGTGTTTGGGCCACTTCACCTTTTAGATTCTCGGTTTTTCAGAAGTTAGAAGCTAACACCACACTGACAAATTAAATTTAAACCTATGTGGCTCCACAAAAACTCTTTAGTATCCAGTATCTAAGTTATACGGAAAAGCACTTGAGTAGAGACTTAAAGATGTTTTAGAAAATCATTTAAGTTCCTAAGTTCCCACTGTACTTTGATATATTATTAATTCAGCTGTAATATGATAAATTCATCTGACTAAGAATTGGCTTTAAAATAAAAATGAAGACTCAGATTGTTGTTTTTTTCAATAGTTTATCTTCTTCTGTATGAAATAAAAAAAACTCAATGTTTTACTTTTTTCTTTTGGGAGAAGATTTTTTTGAGAGTATTTGTAAATTCTATCTTCAGCATAAGACAGTGGTTCTTTTTTTTTGTTTTATTCTTTCTTTTTTTTTTAATTTGGAAAACTTCAGCTTAACTTTGATCAGTGAGATACAAATAGATCTGCCAAATAAAATTCTACTCTCAGCACTCTAAGAAAATAGCACATGATTCAGTGAAACTATGCTATCAAAAATACTTAAACCTTAAAAATCATTAGTAAATAAATATTTTTTTCCATGTTTTTTTCTGTACTGATTCATGGAGATGGCTGCACCATGTAAAACCACCCATCACAATGTCAGGCATCTAAGAACAAGTGAAATCAGGCTTCCCTTTTACTATTTTTGTCAAAAAATTGAGCTGAGACTTTAAAATCATTCCCTGAAATGAGTGGTAGGATTGGGCCAAATATTTTTTCCCTTCTGCTGATTTCCACATGAGCTCCTAACCATGTTATTACATATGTTGCTTGTTATTTTTTCTTCACAAATTTATTCAGAAAATTTAGCTTATTTTCTTGCATATGATTTCACAGAATCATCTCTAAATGGACACAGCTGACTTAAAACTCCCAGACCAATTTTGCAAACAAGAGTGGCTATTTAGCAGCTACTGTCCCATATACTCTCAGAAAATAAGTCCCAAGAGCTTCTAAATCATCTTGGCATTTCCAAATATTTGAACATTTAAGAAGAAAACAATATGCCACCCATGTAAGGAAAGACAAAAAGGGGATAGAGGTGGAAGAGAGCAGGCAAGTATGAGAACTAAAGGCACTAAAAATAAGATAGGAAGAATACTGAGGCAGAAGTTTGAAAAGTGAATGCCCTGTACTGTCACCTCCCTTCCTCTGAGAGTTCCTGCATTTAGTGTTGACTCAGCAAAAAGAATGTACGTCTTCATGAATTCAATACAAAATCTGGTGTCTTATTTATAAAGGCCCATAAGAATGAATTTTCACTACTTCATCAGATTTTGTTCTCTAAAGGCTCAGGGTGTGACTTGAATTTCCTTCTGCTGGCACAGTGCAGTGGCAAAGGAGGAGCAAGGACTGTGGGCTGTATTGAAAATGCAATGGGCATCAATTGGCATGATTAGCTTTTAAGGACTAGATTACAGTTTGCCTCAGGGTGTCAGGGCTCATCTCAAGCCGTGCCATGCCACTCTCAGCAGTCTCTTGCTAAAGCTGTGATAGTCTCAACTAATTGGCCATATTCATTATAATTGTGCCATCAGTTGGTTGTGGTGTTCCCAGAAAAATACCCTGGTTGTGAGTTTAGAAGCAAGGAGTGATGATGCAGCTCCAACAAGACCAGTATTAGTTCATGAAGATGTACATGCAAGCACTGATGAACATGGCATTGTCTTCTGACAGTGAATGTACATCAGTGGAAGTGTAGAAGGATCACTATTATGAAAACTGAGTGTCCAGGACACCTTGTTCTGAGCAATATCTCAACCAACTGTGGTCAAGGAAGATGGGAAGGCCCAATGGCCATTTGTTATGCCAAATATATTAATGCTCTGGATAGTTTCCAGATTTTCCAGTTCATGTCAGAGAGGGGATTTCCACTGCCATTTGCTAGCAGGAAGTGAAAAAGAACTTCTTCCAGACCACAAAATCCCTTTGATCTCTAAAAGACAATACATCTGGTGAAAGTTCAAGTGACTTCTCAGTTGCCTTAGGTCAACAGCTCACAGGCTGCAGCCAGACAAGTCCATTTTTCTTGGGAAGTGTCATGGCCAGAGTTTGGAATTAGGAGAGCACACAGCCTGGAGGGGCTCCCTTTCTCTGGTGGTCTCATTTACCATCCTTCACACGGAATGGTCTCTGGTAGTGCCCTGGATCCTGCATCTCTGTGTGCTTGGACTACTTATGTCTAAAGCAGCAGTAATCATCTTATGCAGCTGCAGGTAATGTTGAGGTTCTGGCTATTCATCAAGTGCTACTGGTATCATTCAGTCATTACTGTGCTATACAGGCCTCCAAGGGTCTATGACATCATTGAAGATGAAGATGATTCATAACAAACATCAGGAATCCCTTATAATGAACAGAACCAGCTATAACCATTGCCTCAAAATGAAGGGTTAAGTTCTAACCTTCTAAGTTGGAAACTAGTCAATAAAATAAACCCTTAAGAATTTTATTCCTTTCCTTCTTAATTCCCCTGTCTAGATTTCCTGAATGATAGCTTAATAATTTATTGCCTACCCACTCATTATTTTTTTTCTTTTCCCTAACACTCAGTAGAGAAGTATTTATGATACCCAGACTCTCCTTCCCACAGCATCCTTATTAAGTCTTACTTAACTTAAAATTACTAACTCTTTCTCATCTAGTCTTCTGGTTGGAAAGAATAGTCAAGCTTGTAGGGCTGGTCTCTGAAAAATTAACTCTCCTTGAACTCGTTATTCACTTGCATGGTCTGCAAGGTTCAGCTTTTGGAAAACGAAGTGAATTTACATGAGTCACCTTTGTCAATTACAGCCTTATGTTCAGGGCACCACAGCAATGTGGAGGCGTAGGCTGACATTCTCTAAGGGGAAGGATGAATTCATGATGAATAAGCCTGCTTAACATGACTGATCCAAAGCACCTAGTTTATCTCTTGAACAAGCCATGTTTTGCAAATCATATCAGACATTGCATGAACTATTGTATTTTGAAGCAGTCGTCTGTAAATCCAGTGCTCCACTTCTGGGTGTGTAGGATTCCATGATCTGGTCTTAAGTTAGAGAGTTCCATGGACTTTGAAACTCATGTAATTCTGTCAGCTGCTCCTGTGTCCTCCTGCACCTCTGTTGTTGGACTCCTGGAGATCCAGGCTGAGGTGAATGTTACCAATAAAAAGTAAGTTGCTAGTGTCTGTGTGACATCTGCTTGCATTACTTAAAAGATAAAAAACCAAAACTCTCAGAACTGTGTGTCTGGGAAGAAATTATGTGTGAAGCAGTAAGTGCAGCACGGCTTGCATTACTCCTAAGCTCCATCCTCTGTTTGAGGATGCCACATTCCAATTTCTTGTGTGAAGAAAGCAAGCACTTTTGGAGCCAACAGCTGTAATTTCACATTTGTGGACTGGGCAGCAGGACAACTTTGTTTCCTGAACATTTCATTATCACAGCCCTTTCTTTTTCCCCATCTCTTTCACTTGCTTCTCCTGCCTCCCTGCTGCCTCAGCCTGGTTTATTTGATTTATTACAAAGTCACTGGGGAAGCTCAAGTTACAGCTTTGAAGTACACAGTGACTTAAGGGTCCTTGGCATGCACACACTTCCCCTGTCTAAGTTGCATCAGGCTTTGCCCACTCTCAGAGAGGCCCTTTCCTGAGTAAGGGAACAGACTTTTATAGCTCTTGATGTTTACGAATTACCTGTGGGCCATACACCAGACTCTGGGTTTTCAACTATTTAGGTCCAGGTTTTTATTTATTTTCAGATATAAGGCATGCATAGCAAGGTTCGTTTTTGAGAAATCTAAAAAAAGCCCCAGGGCTAACAATCGCTGAATTTTATGCAGCTATAAAAAGTTATCCAATCAACATCCTAAGCAATAAAAAAAGGAAATACACTGTGCAAAACAATGAATAAGATCCTGTTCTAAAAATTTCTCTTCTCTGTTGATCAGCACATTTGTTTTCAAATTCACAGCTGCGATTTTCCAAAAACATAGCTGTCTTCTGCATCTTCCTCATGACTCTTTTTTTGAAAACATCTTCCAGAAAACCAAAAGAAAGAAAAAGTATTTATATAAACAAGTAATCAGAGTAACATTGAAGGGGGTTTGCACAACTCTAGATAGCAAGCATAGAATTACCATCATAACATATTTTTCTTGTAGTGAAGTGGTTGCTTTGGCAATATTTTTTTTCTTTTCTATTTAATGCATAAGCAAACCTTTCATTGACAGTGGCTAAATACTCAAAATAAGTTTTATACAACATTGTTCTGTTGTCACTGCAGATACATATATGAATACTTTTTTCAGCCATATAAAAATCTACAGGTTATGTTTACAAATGTGAATTTTATCTTGCTATGAAAAAAGATATAGATTGGTTTGGGGTTTTTTTGAGGAATCTGAGATAGATGAAGTTGCTTCATAACCTTTCTAGCTCAGTGGAACTGAACTTGTTATTATTCTCTTGAAACTTCTCTTGAAAGCACAAAAATCTAATCTAGACTTTTCAGCCTTTTGTCATAGAAGTCAAGATGTTTTGGATGACAAAAATTATCTCTTCTGATGCTTTTCATAAAAGCAGAAGCATGATTAGTGCCACTTTGCTCCTGTTAGTGCAGGCATCATGTGATAGGTGAAGCACTTGTAGGTTGGATTTATAACCAAATTCCAAGCGTCAGAGCTTGTGCTGAGGAGATAGGGAAGGATTAGAAGTACATAAGTACTTCTACATAAGTACGTATTGCAAGAAACCTATTGTGCTTTGCATGCATAGGTTCTTAACCTTGGCATAGTATAATAACTCTTCTCACAATAATTGGCAGTGCTATACTACTAAATTGCCAGCCTATATAGAGATTTGTACATATAATTTTTATGTTTTTCTCCATTGAAAAATATGAAGCATTTGAGAAATACTTAAAAATATGTAAGTATTCCACTTAACTAGAACTTCTAGCCAAATCACCAGTGGTTCCTTGAGTATTTGTTTCTTGTGTTGTACAAACTGTGTATGGAATGCTGGGCATAGCAACATTTGACAAGAACACTTCATCTGAGTCATGCTTTCCTGTCATTCAGAGTGCTTGAGCTTGAACTCTGATGAGTTCAGAAAGAAGTTTGTTCTGAGTCTCAGCAACTGTGTCTGGCAGGAATTAGTCCACTGTCCAGCTGGTACCTTGTGCTCCTGCTGTGCCTAGGGGGGTACCTTGCCTAAAATGTGCTCTGTAAACACTCACCATTATGGCTATTTGAATCTGTCACGAAATAAGAATTAGGAAGTTTTCTGCTGAAACCTTGACCAAATACTGGAGCAAGCATTTTGATGTGCAGTGTATAATGCTCCATTTAGTTTAACATTCAACATTCATGGAAAAGTCTAGGTAGTTCAGGTTAAAAAAAAAAAAAAGTTGTTTGTTGGGCTCTGGATCCTTTTTATTTTTCAAATACACATGACAGTTCAGGGACAAACTGATTTCAGAACTTCTCTGATACAACCCTGCTAAACATCCAGGATAGGAAACAACTCACCACACACATACCCTCATGCCCACAGCACTTTGTGTACACAGCTATTGCTTCCAGAGGCAAGCTGCTGATGCCTCTGGTAAACAGTTTCTGAACCGGCAAGGATTAATTGCACCTCACTCCTTGCATTATTGAAATACAGGATGTCTGCAGGAACCCTGTGCAGGGAATTTGAAGTGGGCCATAGGTGCATAGTAGTTTGAATGTGTCTGTTAATTTCAGTGTCAATGAAACCTCTTGCATTTCCTCTGCTTTTTCCAGGGTCTGCATGGGCGCTGGTGAATTTAGGGACTAGCTAATTATTAGGTAGGCACTAGCTAGTTTAGCAAGATAAACTGTAATAAAACCAGAAGTGTAACACTTGGTTACAGAATGTAATGAAGACATCAATCATAAGGACTGGTGAGATATGTGTTTTATGTCTTCAAGATAGGCTTAATACTGGAAAACATAAAGAAATTTGTTAATCTACTGTTTGTGTTCATCAAGCTCCATGAAGCCAATGAAAATGATCATGTTTTCCAGTTTGACCGTCAAAATCTATGAATTTCTGAACTGTCTTTTGTAGCAAGTGGCTATTTCACTCTATTAAACTAGTTCTAATTATTTATATTTATTTTCTTAGGTGAACAGTACTTGGTTATGTGTGAGCCCATGAAACTAACTATCTCCTGTTGTGTCTCACCTGATGCTGAAATCTCTCTCTTTCCAGAACTTTCAGAGTTGCTATTGAGGGCAGACAGAAGGAAAACCATGGGTTGATTTTCCTACAGATGCCTAATTTCTGTGCCAAGAGGCCTGTAGGACAGAAGCCCTTTTTACTGAGGGAGATCACGTGGTGTTAATGAGATGTGCAGTAAGGCATTTTTGATTCCAAAGCTCTCCCAGAGGGAGGTACTCCAAGGATTAATGGAAAGCAAAACACTAGTTATCTTGTTAAAATTTCTTTTACTGTCCATCTTATCAGGACTCACAAATATGAGAGCTATTTATATTTTCAGGACGTGTATTTCATTCTCTGGAGTGGTTGTTCCTTGAAAATTTCCCTGATGAGGTAAAAAACAAAGACTAAATAAGAGAAGGAAATAACTTTATTTAATGGTAGGGACTTCCTCCTCAAGGCTTGGAGAGTGCTGGGAAAAGGCAAGAAGGATTCTTCCTTTAGTTGAAAGGAAAGCACTAGTTAGTTAATTTTGTTTAACCCTGCATTTCTTGACCACTCCAGGATAGATCCCAAAGTTAGATAAATCAGCCAGGAGAATAAAAGAAGCACACAACTGCCTTGCCTCTCATTTCCCTTGTTTTCGTGAGTAATCTCATATGCCCTGTGATATCAGCTAAAAGAACATCTCAAAGCATGCCCTAAAGCCTTAACAAATCAGCAGAGGACTGTTTTCCACTGAAATTTGCTTTTGGCCTTAGGCTTCGGTTTGGCAGAGGAAAGTGTATAAGATGATTTTTTTGGTAGTCAAAGTTTTGGTACAAATCTTTTCAGCTTGACTCTTTTGGAAGTGTTCTACTGCTAGCTGAGCAACACATGATCCTCTAAATATTCACCAGTTTTATTTAAACCATTTCCAAAGGACCAATCTGTCAAAAATCAGCATTTTCATGCAGATGGAAACAGGATTTTTTTCTGTGAGAAGATACAAAGGCCCAAGGGCATTCTCAGTAACAGGAAAATTATTTGCAGTTGGTCAGATAAGCTGTCTGACTCAGGTAATCTACAGTTCATCAGGTCATGTGGTTGAAACTGAAGTCCAAGACGAGACACTCTGTTCAGTTAAAATGAATTGTAATGACTTTGTGCGTATGCATGGGCCAGCGTGTGTGTTTTTCCATGAGAGAATCTGGTATTATTTGCTCTATGTGTGCTAAGGTGTCTGCAAAACATTTGGACAGCAGCAAACCAAACCAAAGAACAAAGCAGACTTTTCATTCATCAATTTACTTTAAGAGGGGAAAAAAGGGACAAACTCTTTCAGGAAAGAAGACACAGATGTTCTACATTAAAAACCAAGAGAATTGGGAGAAATACTCCTTTAGCAGATGACAAGTATCAAAATACCTGAGACTGGTATCCAAATAACTTCTGGTGAACAAAGTCACCAAATACCTCCCCTGAAAGAGGGTGAGAGACATGTTTAGTATTCTCATTGGCAATCACCAGTGGTTGTCCAAGTGTTTTCTCATCAGCAAGTCTAGGAGAGGAAAGACTTGCCTTGTCATTGCTTGACTCTGGAAGTAATAGAAGAAATTTTCAGTGATTGTTTATACTGTAGGTGTAAACCACATATCCCTAGTGGAAACCCAAGTCATGCAGTGTTAAGCTGTGTGTCAGCACACAGTGCTAGATGATCCCTGTCCTGAGATTTTATTTCTAAAAGAGATTTAAAAACAAAGGCAGGGAAAGATGTTTGTCCCAGTTGCCACCCTGTGACTAAGTCTCTTGGTCTCTCACAAATTAACCAGTGCCCTCAACTACTTCTGCAGGTAGTGAGGCAAAGGAAAGTGTAAACCCAGTCTGATCTGGGAATTTTACATAATAAGAAAGTATACTGTAAGACTCTTGTGAAGCAATCATCAGAGCTGACTTCTTCACCAAATCAAGTGACATGGCATTCCCTCAGCAGTACCCCACAGCAAGCCACAGGCTGGGCCGCTGCGTTTGCTGCTGCCCTGGTAGCAAATTGCCCCACAGTGCAGTGGAGGAGGGCAGGAAAAGGTCCCGTCCTTAAGCTTCAGTGATGCTGATCTATTTTTACTCATCTTTCTCCCCTAGCCAGGCAACTTCTCTGAACAGTTGCCTACAAAAAGGTCCAGCAAATCTCTAGTTAATGCCTACATGTGCTTCTGATTATCTCTTCCTCCTCCTCCCCCCTCCACTGAAAACTGTGGTTTGTGTGCAGCTCAGAGAAAGCAGCCAGAGGAAGTACAGGGCTGTTTTAGGGAGCTGCTGATGTTCTCCAGTTGGTCCTGACTGTAGCAAATAAACAATTCTTGTACATACATAACTTGTATGTAATTTTACTTTCTTCCTGGACAGGAAACTAGCAGCACAAAAAGAAAAATGTATGGTCACAGCAACAATGGCATATCCTTAATCATCTCCTCTCATTGCTTGGACCAAGAGCCATGAGAGTTTAAGCCCTGCCTGTAGACCACTGCCATGGGCACCACTTGGGAGCTCAGCTCTGAGTCTGATCTCAGGGGAAGAGGAATTTTGCTTCACCACAGCATCAGGACACACCACTTTCGTCATATGTTTAAAAATTATTCAATACCTCCAGAATTTTCTTCTCGTTTCCATGCATACCTGTGAAGTCTCCACCAGACTTTAGTGAAGTAATAATCAGAGCCAACTTCTTTACCATAAACAAGTGACCTGGCCTGCTCTCCATCATGTGTTTGTAGGAGTCACTGCTACCTGGGAAGAACCACAAGACACCTAAGTCCTGACTTACAAAAAGCTCTATTTGAAGAAGTGGCAGGTACTCATGCATAGCATTTATGCTTCCTCTTTAGGAAAAGGTTTCTTCTCCCCAGGAAGGGAAAAAATACATTTGAGAAGGAGACAAGATTTGCCAAGAAAACCAGATTGATAGGAAATTATCCTGTGCTTAAAACAAGCATCTTGAGAGCTGGAAAAGAAGTCAGAAGATTAGTGGCTATGTGTTTGTATGCCCTGCGTAATAAATTACAAACCCTACAAAAAATGGGCTAAAGGTACAAATGTCAAAACACCATTTCCAGTCCTCCCTTCCTATTTCATTTCCCTGTGTTCAGAAAAATAAGTAGCTGATTATTATGTTACAAGACAAGAGTCCAGGAAATATCCCTCATGGACAGTCATACCTCATCAGATGGAATTGCTCGGAGAGAGTCTCCAACTGTTGCAGCACATGTCCTTCCAGCTGGATGGAAGTTTTCCCTGCTATTTGTATTATAATAACATTTTATAATATATTTTAGAAATGCTTGCAGTACCAGCTGACATAAGATCGTTACCATATTGTTTGCATGGCTGGGGAGAGAATATACTGTGGTGTTTAAAGCCTGCTTATAAACAATACAAAATATATTACTCAGAGATCCACAAACTCTTCCCATAGTATGTTGCTAGCAGTGTTTTACCTGATCTTTTGGGTGCAATTATATGGAATTATATCAATAAGAATTTTTAATCCACCCCATTACTTCTGTGAATAGTATAATCCACAAGCACCACAGTCTGACTTGAAACTTCTGATGGGTTTTCCTGAGAGAAAACAGCTGTTGACTGAAATTTAATTCTTTCTGCTTGTGTTCCTTAAAAAAACCCCACAAAAAAAATCAAAAAAAACCAAAAAAACACCCCCCCCAAAAAAAAACAAAACAAAACAAAAACAGAAAAAAAACCCCAAACCCATCAACCAAAGTTTTTGTTGTAAAATTTAAATACTCAAATCAAAAGACTATACTGGCTTACACTGAAAATAAGGTTTGTTGGGGGCTTCATTTTGCTCTTTTTTTATGAGAGTAGGGGAGAAAATCGTTTTATCGTTTCTACAAAAATAAGAATTTTTTAAAAGCTCTGGGTCTCTTCAGAACTGTACATTAACTTGTCTCTGGTACTATCAGAAAATACCCATCTGCAAGTAATATGTTCCCTGGTGGAACTTATGGCCTGTCTGGAGGGACGGAGGGAGGGGATGGTTGGAAGGGCAGCAAAAAGAGAGTGGATATACCCTCCTCCAGTGATTGCCCCTGTTTGTAGTCCCAGCACTCAGTGCTCAGCTCTGCCTTGCTCCAGCCTTGCCAGGTGCTGGAACAGAGCTCCCAGACAGCCTCACAAAGGGCTGCCACAGCACATCCCTATCTGCTGCCCATTACTGCGCTAAACGTGCCAGCCTCGTGTCGGCAGAGGCCAGCACCCTGGAGCTTCTCCTGCTCAACGAAAATACTGAGCCATCTCCAGAGCTTGATGGTGTCCAGCCTCCAAGAGGGCTTGGAAGACTATCCCCTTTGATTCTACAGGTTCGATGATGGATCCTTGAGAAACAGCACTGTAAAACTTGCTGGTTTCGAATGGGGAGTCATTACCCAGTGGAAGCTTTATGGCATTATCAAACAAACAAACACTATCAAAACGGCATTATCAAACTCTATTAGAGGAACAAAGATAAAGGTGAGTTGTTCACACACCTGAAGTCTACCTGCACCATGGCAATGCATTTTAAGGACCCCATGTACACCAGGTGTGAATCATTTACTGTGGGATGGAGTTACTTGGCAGCAGAAGAAGGAGAAGGAGTATTTCTGGCTTTGGAAAATTTATCTTTTTTACCTGTTTTGAACCAAATTATCAAGGATATGAAATATTAATATGGGTTAAAAAGTCTTAGAGTCTTGTTTAAACAGTTACATTTACTTGATGTGGTCTGGCAGAATGAGAAAATGCATGGTGATAGCTGATACTGTTATCAGGTGAGAACCTGGAGCATGACTGTCAATAGCCTCAACCCTTCTAACTTACAACACAGCCTCTCTCAGCCACACTGACCTGCCTGTGCCTCTAAGTCCTGTTTTTGTAGCTGATGAATTGTAAGCAATGGCTGGCTTTGCATAAAGCAACTGGAAATTGCACTGAGCCAGATACAAGCACATTACACCCAAACTTCACTTCCTGAATTCCTGACTCCCCATGGTGACTGCAGTAGCATTTGTCAGCAGAATGATTCTGATGCTCCATAGAGACAGAAGAAAATTAATACTAGAGAGGCTGTGTTACAAAAAAAAAATTAACTTTCAAAACTCTGCTAAATGGAACAAACCAGATCATTAAGAAAGACAGACTAATGTATTTAGTCTGACGACAACATAAGTAGCCAGAGCATCATCTCATCCATTAAATGCTGCCTTCATTTCCATTTCTGCTATAATTCTCTTTTTTCATCAGTAGGCGCTCTAGTTTTGGTAGTGTTAACTGTTAGTAGAGATCTGTCAAATATAAATACAAAAGCTACCGATCATCCTAATTATTAGAGTTGCTACAATACAGCTGTTCATATGTCATAAGGCAAGATGGGACACCTCAAAAGGAAATTTCCAATAGCCTTCAAGCCCATAGAAAAATTAGAAGAATTTGACATTATTAACTATATTCTACAGTTAACTGTATAAGCTATATAACAGCAGAGAACTTCCAAATAAGATTCAAATTGAGTGCCATAAAGGAATGCCCAGTTGACACAGAACCACGCTTTGTCTGGCATGATCTCCAGCAACTCATCGTGACCTGGTTTTCCATATTGGTATTTCTGGTCACACCCAACTTGTTTCAAGTTTCAGCTTTCTGCTGTCAGGTGCAGAATCTCAGTTTGAGGCAATGTGATAGAAGTAGCTCATAAGCACTGGGACTAATTGCCTGTTCTCTCCCTTTTGGGTGATTTCCACTTTCCACATTTTGACTTTATGCCTAAATACTCTCAGAACTACTGTGCAGCTCATGCTGAACGGAGTACTTATGTGGACATGAAAGACAAGTTGGGTGCATAACCTATCTTCAGGAAAGCCTAAATCTAAGCATAAGCCTTATGACCCCAGGTAAGAAAGAGCCCTTGAAAAATAGAACTTGACCTCTGCTTAGTTTTTGCAAATATGTAGATACTCAGAACAACTGTTCACTGATTATTCCCCTCTGTCTGAGGGGCCAGTACAAGAGGGCAAACTGAGTTGCTCCTTTTCCCTTAAAGAAGGAATGAATATAGTTCTTTTCCTTCCACAGGCAAAAGAACTATACTCAAACTTTCCACCAAACCAGCTGAAATGGAGAGCTACTCTCTGTTTAATTCAGATGAAAATGGATGACAGGCTTTAAAGCTGCTGGGGGCCAGAAGCAGTCATCTAACTGATCCCATCATTCACAGAGGAAATGTGATCACATACACTGAAACAAACAAACAAAGACATGCATTTCTGATAATGTCTTTTAGTTGTGCCAGGGTTGAAATGTTGGAAGATTGAACTGGCTTTACCTCTGCCTGTGAGACCTATACAGTACGGACACAGTATTGTTGCTTCCCTGTTTTGCACAAAAAATAAGCACTCACAAAGAAACCTTTCTTATTATACTTAATAGTACAACAATTGGCTCTTGTTCCCCCTTATCCATGCTTAACAGTGTAGTTTTATGTAGCAATATGAGAAGACAGTATAACAAAGGTTCCTTAAGTATTCAGATTTTCAAACAAATTGTCTTTGACTGTCTCCAGCTCCCTATTGTATTAGTAAATATTTTAAGCACAGATTTGGCACAGGACTTAGGGGCAACCCTAAAACAAAGAGTGTGTTTACTTCCTAGTATCTCCAGTGCTTTTAAAACTAAACGTGTTTACCATTAAGTATAGACATGAATCTTCCACAAGAGAGTGGTGTAGAACTTGTTCCAAAGCCTTGTGGAGTCAACAAAAAGGGCTACATTAATACTCTTGGTTTCAAAACAGACCCTTAAAGAGATAGCCTTGCTATATCAGTGTGGAAATTTACCAGAAAGGAGCTTCAACTGCGTAGCAAAAACATGCAGAATCTCTGAGGTTCTCTGGAGAACCTGGATGTGTAGGGAGGATAAGACTATCTTAAAGAACTTTTCTGCTTGACTTTGCTGTCTTCACATCCTCGAGAGGCGAAGCTAGAAGAGAGTCCAGCATTTCTGGAAATTCAGTCCTTATAGTCCACATGTCAATAAATGGATTACACTTTTCTATAGAGACAATCCACTAGAGTGCAGGCTTTATCCGCAACTAAAAGAAAAGAAAAGAAGACAAATAGTCAGGACCTATTCATGCTCCTCTGTTGCATGTAGAACAGCCAATGATTACCAAATGACTCCACAGCAGATAGAAGAGCAGTGCACTGCTCTTGGAGGTGCAGTGCACTTCTATTTCCAGGGAGATTCTGCTGCTGGCAGGTCCTTTGGCTGCATGCTAAAGCACAGATCAGCGTCCCTCCCCCACAGTGTCCTCTGATTTTAGGGTGTTGTTGCAAGTTTTGCTAAGGGTCCTCCTCTGAGACCAGCTCATTCCCAAATCCTCTACTTTTGTCCCCCTTGCTACAGGTCATATTAGCTATGGGTGTTGGAAGTTGGTGTTTGTAGTAAAGTTCATGAATACTTTTTGTCCAAAAACATTTTTGAGAAATGCAGCTTTGACAAAACTATTTGTTTTATGAAAGCACTTCAAATTCAGGAAAACATTCCCTTTTCCCATTTTAGAAAAGACACTGTAACCTTTCATTTGGCTTAACTGTTTTTTGTTTTTGTTCTTTTTTTTTAAGAAAAATCTGCTTTTCATCTTTGTTCTTCTATTTCTTGCTTTTTTTAAAAATACACTTATCTCAGAAAGTGAGGAAAGAGCACTGAAAACCTAGAAGTAGAGGGATGGGAGTAAACAAAGAAAACAGGGAGGAAACCCTCTCTCCTTTCACTTTCTTCTCCCTCAAGTTTTTTTTCTGACCTGTGTTCTCACATGGAAAAAGAAGCACAGATTCCAACATGTTTATAATTTAAGTCAGCTTCAAAGAAGTGAATTCAGGGCCCTTCACACCCCCCTGCCCAGATGTGCAGAAGTGGGCCGCACAGCTATGTGGCCCCCTGCCAGCCCACTCCCAGTCTCCTGGAGCAGCAGCCTGGGAGTGTCAACACCCCCAGTGTCTCATGTACCTCCCATGCCCACTAGGATGTCAATTCCCCAAATTGGTCATAGTTTCCACAGCCACAGCTCTCTTGCTGCCCCATATTCTACCTCACCCAGGCAGAATAGGGTCCCTGAGCAAAGCCCACCAGATTTTATGTAATCCCATTAGACACGTATGTAGGGTAATTTGCTGCCCTTGAGAAAAGTATGAGTGGTTGCAGATTGTGTGCCCACAAGCAGAATTTAATTTACAGGTTTTCTGGACACTCTTGTCTGGCAATTATTAGCCACAGAAAGAATACAATATTCTGTGAAGCAAAATACCATGTTTCACCTAGAAGGGCTTCCTGCCCTTGTAAATTTCAGGGTGATCAGGAAGTCTGGCTTAATAGCAGTCTGAAAACTCAAGGCAATAAAATTTCATTTTTCAAGTAACAGTGAAAATAATGCAAACAACAGTGGGTGAAGTATTTGAACAGGTCACCATGACATGGTAAAACTACCTCTATGCTTATGAAAGCAGTGGAAAATGAACTTTCACCACTGCCAGTTTATGAGGCTGCCATCAAAAAGTAATTGCAAAGTAATTTCATCTGGTAATGTAGATATTTAACCCTAGCACACAACTAGGTACCACACAGTCACTTCCTCACTAGAGCCAGCTGCCACTGCGGGGATGGAGAGCAGAATCAGAAAAAAAGGCAAAAGCTGTGCATTGAGATAAGAACAGTTTAATTATTGAAATAAAATAAAATAAAAGTAATGATTGGGGTGAAAAGGGACACTCTGTTGAGGAAGAGGTTAACTTTCAAGAGAGAAATGTGGCTGGAGGTACAGGGCTGACAAAATACTTGCAGTATGGCTTTTTATAGCATTAATTTCTCTAGGTTTTTTTCTGCTGCAACCCTTTAGTGGATGCAGCTGGTACCACTCACACACCATCCTGCTGATTCTTGTGATTTTGAAGCTCAGTGGATGGTAGCATTTAGATGTGTAGCCGGCCATGGGTGAGGAGCTGGCAGCAAGCTGTGAAGTGCTACCATTTGGCAGTCATCTTGTGGAAACCCCGTTATTAACAAGCATGATTGCACATCTATTGTGTTAGGAACATTCCTTAGAGCCTTTTGCTAACTTCACACCTTGATTCTTGGTAATGAGGAAGGTGCCTTTCACATTTTGTAAAGTGTAGACTCTGGTGGTGCCACTCCTCATTTCAGTCCTGGTAGATACATTTGGAACAAGGCCCTTACTTTCACTTTTGATAAAATTAATTCCCACCATTAACATTCATCGATCACATCTGCTGGTTTTATTTCTCAGTTTCCTTCTGGATTTCCGTCATCTGGTTTTCAAGATCATAACTTTATATTTTACTGTCAATGATTCTTTTTTATTTACATTTTGTTTTATTCTTCCATACAATTACTGGACTGCTGCAGTTTGGGCTTGATGTCTCTGCTCAAGTCTCCTTGCTTTTCAACTTGACAGAAGACAGAGAGAAAAGGTTCTTCTGCTAACTAGAAGAGAATGCAATGAAAATTAATTTCGCCAAAATTTCATTATTTTTCTTGTTGCCTCTTATTTTTAAATTTCTGTGTACAAACAATTTGAGACTTTGAGATATCTTAGGGCTGCTCTAAATAACTATGCAACTGGTTTGGACTTCAGGTGAGGTCTATCACCCTTAGTGATAGAAAAAGACTATACTGAAAATTGTCTTTGAACAATTCTAACTGCATTTAGTATTCTGGCATAGCAAACCTACAAAAATAAAGTATCTTAAAATTTACTCCAGTCTCAAATCCCAGTGAAACTGAGGTTTTTGCCTGCTGTTTCTAGAGAAGTTCCCATTGTTAAAATATGCATAAAGATATTTCTTTGTATGTCTTTATTCTACATTAAGTCACGGGAAAAATATTTTAAAAGAATGGGTTAAGAGGACTGCATGTTGCTGGGTTCGGTTTAGGGTTTGTTTGTTGTTTTTTTTTAATGGAATCTGCATTTCTGCTAAAGTCAATCTGGCTTTAAAACAGGTATTTTTACTGCATCCTGTAATAAGAATTCCATATAATGTCCATTATATACTTCTAAAATTTGAACTCCTAGTGCCACTTTCTGTACTTCTGCTATGCAGCTTTTTACTGGGGGCTCTGAAAAGCCAGCAGTTTCATGTTTACTGTGAACACAAAGTGGATTGATGGCTCCCCAGTCCCCCCTAGCTGAGTGTAGGTGAGCGAGCAGGGGAAGCACTGCTGCCAAGGGATGCACTGAGAGATTTGCACCAGGCTGCGTTCGGAGCTGTGATTGCAACATGAGTCTGGACTGCAACAGAGAGCTTGCATGCCTCCCCTTGTCCCTTCTCACTGCCTGCCCCACCACACGTGCTGAGGGGTCTGATGGTGACATGCACCAGCCCTGTCCAGCAGCCCAGGGTCAGAGCCACCTGCAGATGTCGTGCACATACCTGCACTGGGCTGCTGGGCTGCAGCAGGCTGCAGCACAAACAGACCTCCTGAGAAAAGAACGAAATTGCACCTTGTCAGGAGGGTGATGGAGAGCACTGGAGACCAGAGGCAGAAAGCAGAACAGGAAAGCAGCTGGCTGCCATTTTTAATTGTACTTTTTTTTCAAATGGAAGATTTTATATGCTTCCTCCAGAAATGTAAGAGGTGCTGCTGAGGTGCTGAAAGGGAAGAGGGAGGCATAAATCGAAAGGTGAAAGGGATGCTTGATAAAGGAAGTTCAGACCAAGGATAGAAAACCTGGAACAGTTTCAAAGCAAACCTTCCCTTAATTATGGGGAGCTAGTCTGTGAGTCTAAACAGGCTATGTAATTTGCTGTAGCTTATACCCTCTAATTTAGCACCTAGGTGTATTTGTACAGAAATACAGAACTAAAAGCAATTCAGAGCATGTCAGGAAGTGAAGTTGGGTATGTGTTTCTTGGGATTCTGTCTGGTTGAAGTACACTTAAATACCTGTTTGGGAATATAGGTTTGACAAACAGCATAGCCAGAAAAAGGAAAAAAATATATTTTTGTTTCAGAACTCCTCAGTCATCGGTGAGCTGTGCTGGAAGCGTTAATGAATTACCATTTCAGAAGCTTTTTCAGAAGCTGTCGCCACAATGTAGCAACAGTACTGTTTGAAAACTAAGGAAAAGCCACTTTTCAACTTTCAAGAACAGTCAGAGGAGTACTGAAAAATACCTGGAAGTGAAAAATCTTTGTTGCAGGATTTGCATTCATCTGTCAGGCTTTTTTCCCCCCCTTCTATCAAGCAGTAATTAATAAACGTCCTCATCCATCCTATTATTTATGGTGGGACAGCACACAGAGACCAGTGATGTTAACAATATGATTATCTTGCACTTCCTTCTGCAATCAGGAAGGAAACCACTGACACTGATTTTGTGGGGCTTGGCAGCATTTTGAAACAGCAGATTGCTGATGCAGGAAGGGATTATTTGCATAAAGCCGGTACCCTTGAGTGTGCTAGATCCACACTGTATGCAATGCCAAATGAAGTACACAGTAAAAATCATGTTTATGAGACAAAAAAGGGAGTAAGAAATAAGAAACCACAAATGTGAACCAACAGGAAAAGACTGCAAAACAGCAAGATCACATCAATCAGGATAAAATGCTGTGCTTTTGGCACCGATGTACTCACTCTCTTTTGGTCCTCCAGTATTACCTCTCTCAGTGTGACTATTTCCTGAAAAGGTCAAACTTCTTTACCTAAGTCACTTTATTCTCACAATATTTCACCCACAGATGTTGCTGGTGCTCTCCACATGGAAATGAGAGCACTGAGCCTTAAATAAGGTCATCCACACTCACCATCACAAGTGTGAAGTATCAAGCACTGTCAAAGTGCTAAATGCATTTGATTGGAGCCCACATCTGGATTAAGGAAATTGCACCTGGATCAGCTACAAGCTTTGAATTGGCTTATAACTGGGAGCAGAGTTTGTGCAGGAGTGCTGGAGAGGTTTTTCATGTACCTATACCCACAGGCATGAGACTTTAAATTTATAATAGATGCAGGGAGTTGGTTTGTTGTGGTTAGAGCTATCCTGCATTATTTTTTAATTTTGCTGGTGTATGCTAGAGGACAATGTTTAATGCTGTAGCTTGTGAGAGTTTTTATAGAATTTAAATACAAAACTCACTGAGAGGTGATCTGTCCAGAATATCTGGTTAGACAGAAATGGATATATAATACATAATTTTTAATATAATTCATATATTGATCCAAAGTTAACTGTTATCAACTTGTCTGTGGTTTATAGGCTGTAGTTTTTGCACAGAATAGGTAATACTTTAGTCTGTAGTTAATAAATAACTGACATAGTTGCAGTATCTGTTATTGACTCAAGAATATTTGCAAATATTAAAGCAACTTATATAATGCCTGTAAAAGCTTTCATTTCCTTAATGTCTGGACTAAATGTAATCATGAGTCACCTAATGGCCTGGAATGGTGTCCTTTGTACACCATATGCTTATGAAGAGGATAGGTGAAGGGAAAAGTGGTGTGGTTTACTGAGGAATCCATTTCTGGCTGTTGTGTTTACTTGTAAAAAATTCCCAACATGCTGAAAGGCAATTATCTGCCATTGAGTATGTACTGAAAATCTGTGGCATGGCAACAAAGACCATAATTCATATTTAAGAGGACGGGGTCATGACTGTGGTCACTTCCCTGGGCTTTTGATCAGGTTTGTGGATGGAGTGGAAATTGCTGCAATATGATGGATGATCTTGGGCTCCCACAGTAGGGGCAAACCTGGCAAACATTACCATCAGGGGGGTTGGGGTCTGAGCATGGTCATTAAAATGTAAAATTTTAAGTACTTTCATGCCATTAGGAAGAGACTAATAGCAAAAAAATTGACACAGTTAGCTTTGCTTCTGTCTCTGTGGACGTGGAGACACAAATGTTTTATGCCCTACTGAAGGCATAATGAACAAGAATGCATGCAAGCAAAGGGAAGCAGCAAAATTACTCCTAAGGTTTTTGTCTCCATTCTCCTCTACAAGCCACCAGAAGAGCTGTTTGCTGAAGATGTTCTAATGACAGGATGATGCTATCATGATAACAAGCACATATCCCAGCTTAAACAGGTGTACTTGGGAAAAGAGCACTGCTGTATTTCCCCACACATGGAACACAGTGTAGGAGAAACAAATGGTCTTCCCTCAGGTTGACTGCATCACATGGTCTGGGTAGGTATGTCCTCCCTGCAAAGCTTACTGGTTGTCACATTGGTCTGAGGAAGTATTTTCAAGGACTGCTGATCCCACAGTCTTGTTTGCTTTCCTGAGATTAGGGGATTTCATGTTCTGTTATGAAAGCAAGCTCCCTAAAACACCACAAGGTTTCTAAATATAGGTACCATCCTTGGTACTGGGAATGTTCTGACTTCCCTCCATTCTGGATGAATTTCTCCTTCATGTAATCATTTCAGGATGACATGAAATATTCATGAAGAAGCTGGTCCAGGCCAACACAAAGCTAAGGTGTTTAACCCATCTTTCATCTACACCTGTTCTCTATCCAAAATTTGGAGCTCTGTTCCCATGCGCTGTCTTCCCTGAAACTCATGTCACTCAGCTGGTCCCTTTTCCTTCCATGTTTCACATCCCGTGGGTCAGTTCACAGTCAGGATGCAGAACAGCTGGTTATTGCAGTTGTTCAAGGCATACATGTTCCTTCTCTCTGCACAATTCTTCAGTGAAACACATGCAGCATGGACAAGAGCAGCCTGGTACTTAGTTCAGCCCTCACAGTGCTCTGTTTGTTAAAGGCTATTTAAAATTATGAGGCTACAACTAAGGCTTGCCTGAGGGTAGTTGCAAAGGCAGTTCTCTAGACACCCTGATCTAGAATCTGCTCTTCCCAACAAGCCCACAAAGAAACTTCTCACTGTTGGCACCTTCCCCATGTTTCCTGGGGTTGAAAGAGGACTTGATTTACATTGAGTTTCAAACTAAGCAGAGTGACATCAAAGCAACGGAAATCAGGCCCCAGTAAGTGGTTTATAAATGCAGCCTAAGTGTTTTGAATCAAAACAGTTCTTTCAGTGAATTTGGAGGGGTACGTCTGTTGTCTTTATCATTGTTAGTTTCTGTCTTGAAAACACTAAAAGGTCACTCACATGAAATCCACTCAGGGGATCATTGGAAAAAGTTTCCATTCCTGAATAACACCCTTACTGGTAGGTTTTCCCGGGGTTTTCTTGGGTTTTTTTGTTTGTTTGTTTTTTGGGGGTTTTGGTTGGTTGGTTGGTTGGTTGGTTGGTTGGTTGGTTGGTTGGTGGGGTTTTTTTGTTTTGGTTGTTTTTTTGTTTGTTTTTTGGGGTAGTAGTTTTTTTGGTTTGGTTTGGGTTGGGTTTTTTTTGTTTGTTTGTTTGGGTTGGTTTTCTTTTTGTTTGTTTGGTTGTTTTTTTTGGTATAGTATTACTTGAAGAGGATAGTAATCTAAATAAGAAAGGTATGTATGGATTGTCTCAGAGAAGCCCCGCATGGGTTGTATCGTACAAAATTAAGGAACAGAACCTCAGCTCGTGCATGCTTTTCTCCCACATGGAGAAGAGAAGACTTTGCTCTGCAGCCTTTGCAAACAGCCTTGAGACTGCTTCACACCCCTGAACAAAGAGCTTATGCAGAGGCACCCAGTGAGGACCAGTTGTCTGACTCATAAAATACTTAACTGAAATGACAGCAATATATAAGTTTGTTGGATGTTTGTTTTAGGAAATGTGCTATCTCTACGTGTATATCTCTAAGCTGTCAATGACAACATTTCCTTCCAAAGGTGAAATAACGGTGTCTTTTTGTAATGCTGAGGCACCTATTGGCTGCCCCAAATAGTATAAAACAAATACAATGTTACAAGGAAGGAGGAAGGAATATCCAACAGCTTTTGATATAAACCTTTTGCGTAATTGAGCATCTCAAGCATCGTGGAGTACATGTGTGTAAACACAGCACAGAAGAAGATAAGTAAGTCTTCAATAAATATTTTGTATTACAATTGACCCAAACAACAGAATTACTTAAAATCCAGTCTTCATCCAGATTTGACTTTTACAAGGATCTGGGATATTTCATCAGCTGAACTAGAAACAGCAGAGTTATTACTCAGGAGATGATGCACCAAGGTGTTCAAAGGAGCACTCTGCCTCAGAGCAATCTTGCCATCTGTCTTCATCTGCCTGAAATGGCCAAATAGGCACAGTGATGTCATTCTGCTGATGTGAACAGTAGGGGAAGGGAAAAATTTCCCAAAGAAAGACCTTAGACTTAGGTAAACTGAGGTAAAGAATGAAGTCCAAAACTACAGAGATGCTGCTGTCTCTTTCTGCCATTGAAACCTTTCAGAGATGGACACTAAGACTAGCTTGATGGATATGAGAGTAAATGCAGAAGGTTGTGCTTGCACCAGAGCCGCTGCCTACCTAGAGGGAAGATGTCTGCTGAACACATGCAGTGGGGTGCTTTCTGCAGGAAGCCTGCATCTCCATTTCACAGAAACATGTGGAATAGCAATACTCTGTACTATCAGCCATCCCCAGAATGGAGGAAGATTTTCCCACATGCTATGGCAACAGGAGAAGACTCTTACACTGATGGCCATTATTTCATGACAAGCAAAAAGACAAGATCTGCTCGTCCCCACATTAATCAATAAACCAGGGGAGATTTTTTCACTCTATCAAACAAGCCTATGTAGAGACTCACAACAGGAAATTATTCTGATACAGAATGAAATTTCCTATGTATCTATTCTCAAAATGTTATAGATTTGGCAAGTTATTCTTTCAGTTTCAGCTACTCTTTTCAAAATGTGAAATTCAAACAGTCAATTTCCCCTGAACCTGATTTAGAAGAGAACCTCCAAAAAAATAATAATAATAAAAAAATCAGTCATGTTTGAAACTCTTCTTTGAGCAATGTTGCTATTAAAATGTTACATTTTTTAACTTCTATAAGGCAGTGTCATACCCTTTTTACTGTGGCTAAGAACAGTCAGTGAACTGTAGCTCACTGATGAAGTAAGTGAAAACTGTACAAATATTCGGTAACTTACTCTTCACAATGAGCCGTCTGTCTAAGCAAAAGCTTGTGTTATAGTCCAGACAATACTGAGAACTTTCTAGCACTGACCTTAGAGAAGACATACTGTGTAGCCCAAATCCAAACATGACCAAGCTAAGTGCAAGCAAACCAGGGGTGCTTTCCTTTCATTAGAATTTCTCCCTGACCTCTGGATGACAAGGGCATAGGAAAAGGAAGCAATTTTTCTTCTGTCCTTGGGGAAAGAACATTTGAAAGAGATTTCCTGTGGCTGGTCTACATCATCTCTCTGGTGCCTGATGTGAAACTCTGGAAGACCACCTTTTTTTAGCATCCATCACAAGCATTTATTCACTTTTTCTCCATGAAGGCCCTTGTGTGAAATTCACAAAAGCTTTAGGTGGGTACTGCAGGTAGCTGGATGGGATCAATCAAAATATTTTAGCACTTTAGAGAAAAGAAGTGACTCACTGGAACAATTGTTCCAAAGTCAATTCTTCTGGTCTCCTTAAATTTTAAACTATTTCCCATCTTTTTCTCACCAAAGGCTGTAAAGTCAATTCATAAAGTTCAATGCTATATCCTTCTTTAAATGTTTTGTTGAAAGTTTAAGAAGAGAAGGCCTTTTTTTAATTTTATAAGTTTAAAAATATATTTAGCACTTCAATTTTTGTCATTTTAAGTTACCACATGCATTGCAGAAATAACACTTCTTGTGTACTTTCAATCCTTTTGAGTTGTGGCCTGTTTAATCATGGTACGGCCATATGCCAAACTCTTTGTTCTCAGGGCACAGTTTCCCAGGGAGCCCTTGGCTATGACCAGCAAGCCAGAAATCTCTGCTTGACCTCTCCAGATTTCCCTCTCTGGTGATATACAACTAAGAGCAATTTATGATGATCCACTTCCTACCAGAAGGCCTTCCTAATGTGTAGCTTACTGCACATTTGAGCTTTCTTTTTGTTCTACCTGGATGAACAGGATGCCTCTGCATTCTCTATCCTCTTTCCTGTTGTGCAAGTTCCTGTACTGTAAGGAAGCACCCACCAAGAGTATCATGGTTTACATAAGTGTTTCGCATGGTAGCAAGCAAGATTATCTTGCACAGAGTGCTAGCTGCATGAAAAGAGAGGCGCTGAGTGAGAGAAATGAAGGTACAAGTGTGGGAAAGAAATTGATTCCTACACTAAACCATTGATGAAAAATGCACTTCTAAGCTCTTTTAAATATGGGCCTCTCAGACGTTACAATATTATGAGACTAAACTTGTAGTCATATTTCTCAGAGAAACAAGCATGCATTACATTTAGGGTGATGTCAGGCTACAGCTGTTATCAGGGTAGACATTAGGATTGGCATTAGGGTTTCAAGGAGGCAGAGAAACAACAGGTAATGTTCACAGGCAACCTAATTTTTTCTTTCCTTTGTGCAAACTGCAAAGATCGTCTTTTCAGAGGCTTCAGAGATACAGCATTAAGAATAAAACTAGTTGTAATTCTGGTGAGGGATCAGGATGGAAAATATGGCTGGGATACGGGGGAAGGAAGGATATGAAAGCAGATTGAAATACATTAACATTTTGAGCTTCATATTGCAACAAATTTCTGGAGCTACTTTTAAGAGTCAGGGAGATGAGGAAAAACTAGAGGTATAGTGAAATTGGGGAATTCAGGAAGGATCAGCTGTGCTGTGCTGAGAGCTGCCATCAGCTTGGGTCCATATTTTCTGGTTCAAAAAATTGGTGGTGTTATAGTATAATGACCAAGCATCTTAATGTGATTTAGGCAGCTAGAATGGAGTGGTAACCTCTGATAAAGACAGTCAGGACAAGTTTCCAAAAGGACCTGCAAAGAAATTGGCATCAGTTATAGGGATACTTTTAGGTCTTCCATTTTTAGTGGTCTGTAAAGTGTGTCTGGGAGATTATAATTAGAATTTAGACTTCATTAAATTGATTAACTGGTGAGACACATATGTTTAGAACAATCACCTAGTTGTTGTTTTTTTTCTTTCATGATTATAATGGGATTGGTCTCAAGAAAGGGACACTAAAAAGTTGAAGCAAAGAAGGCATTTAAAACTGCTGGATAATTTTGTTTAGAACTCCTGGTAGTCACTTGATCCCAAAATTCCTTTTAATTCTGGATTTCATGTATATGACTTGGACAGGTGTCAGGTGTTGGTTTAAGTAGGTAATTGGAAGAAATTTAAAATAGGTCACTAAATATGTGGGAAGTTAGCATCACCATTTATGCCCAAGATATTTGGTATGAGGTTCATACATATCTATGACATAAGGTTCTCATTTAGAGTATTCCTGGTGTTGGAATTAGCAGTGCTGTGGTATTTGAAGGAAGAAGCCATCAAGGAAGTGTGGAGTTCTCCTTTAATGTCACTGAACTAGAGTTTCACTTGCTAAAAATCCTCAACACAGGATGATGCTGAGGTTTGGGTTTCACAGAGATCACCAGACCAAATGTAAAACTGTTGCTAAAACAAGGGCTGTGATTAAGGTTGAAGTTCAGGGTGAGAGAAAAAACATGGAAGGAAAAGAAAAGTCTAAGAATAGTACAGTAGCCTAAGCTAGGCCTTGTGTGGCTTGCTGCATATTTTTATCTCTTGGGTTTGTGGTGTGGGTGAGGCTTTGTCCTAGAATATTGGTGATACTCTGTTAGGAAAAGCGAAACAGTAAAAGACTACAAAAAAAAACAAAATCAGAAAACACAAAAAGTCAAGGTCAAGCAGCTTACGGACAGTGTTTGAACCTTGGCCAATGTTTTCTTCTTATTACATTCTGTTGCATCGTGTTATTTTACTTCTGTTTTCCTTTTGTGTTAATTGGTTTCTTCCTGTGTTAAAACCCCCTATTGATGGTAGTAGTGGTTGCCCTAATCCCCACCCTTACCCTATCAGTCAGCTCCAATCCCCTCCCATTCCTCTAGAATGTTCCCCATCCACCACCCTTATCCACTCCCCTACAATTGTCAATCCCCGCTGGCCCCTCCCAAACTTCCAGAGTGTTCTGTGTCAGTTATCCCCTCCTCGGTTACTCATTTGATGTCTCTGTGTATTCCCCGCCTATGTTTCCCCATTGGTTAATTATGTATTCAGTCCCGCCTTATGTTCCGCCCCTGAGCTGTTGTGATTGGTTGCTGTAATGTCCCCTCCCCTGGGGGAGGGCCCGTATTTAAGTTGCTGCAAGT
>VWZS01003078.1:361079-396337 GCA_013397075.1 Rhabdornis inornatus | reverse complement strand
GGACTCCCCCTGATCCTTTATTCTTCCCCGGACGCGCTGTCAGCCAAGAGGGCTCTCAGCCCTAGCCGCACTCCTGGTTCTCTGCTATCCGGGAGGCGGCCCACTCTCGGCGCTGGTCTCGCCTGGAGAGCTGGCTGGGCGAACCGAGCGCGGGTGGAAAAGGCGAGCCGCGTCAACATTCTCTTACTCTGAAGCCTAACCCTGGGCACCCACCATCCTTTCATGGCTCTTCCCAATTCCTTCCTGGTGCTGGTGGCCCAGGCAGGGATGATCCTGGGCTCTGCTGAGGAGCATACATACAGCGGATTGGAAGGGGAATATATTTAATATTTTAATATTCCCCAAATATTTATGGATTAAAAGTAGTAAGGGGACAAGTTCTTGTACTATTCCTCAACTGTGTCTAATTATGTGTTCTCTGCTTCTCACTCCAGTTTAACACTTTACTTTGATTTCTGATCCTAGCTGCAAATAACTAGCCCATCATTCATTCAATATGTAAAAACACTGGGAGACAAGTTGTTGAAGGAGCTTTTATGTTAATTAAATGGCCTTTGGGTGTGATGCTGATGGCATTTGGGATTTTTGTTTATCACAGTTTTAAACCAAGCCGTAACTCTCACAATACCCCTGGATACAGCTTTAGTCCGAAGACAGCTGAGAATCTAAAGCCTAACTATGACAAAGATCCTTTTGGACATCAATCCTCAAATTTTCACTGCAGAGCACTTACCAACTGTCCGTTACCAGAGCCTGTGAATAAACAGTCCAACATTCTGAAAACCAGCGTTAAATTAACATGATCAAAAGATGCCATACGTAAAAAGGATTTGAAACAAATGTCGGAAAAAATATCCTACTGTGCCCCCCACTCCTGCTTATCAGAAAGTACTTAAAAGTGAATGCTGGTTAGACACCCAAGCTTTGCCAATGAGTGAAAAGTTTAAACTGAGACCCATGTTATAATCAATCACAGATTTCCTTCTTTAACATCTTCATTCTTTATGGAAATATTAGCCCTTATCTGGGTCTCAAAGCAAAGGAGGACAGGAAGTTTAAACTATTGAATGCACGGTTGTTGGAAACAGCCCCCAGGATATTAATTTTTGCATGATAATGACTTCAGAAAAACAGAACACCGGTCTACGGTTTTTCCTATTTCTTCCACAGCCTAATAATATCCAGAAAATCTAACTTTAAAAATTAATACACAGACCTGTTGTGCACACAATTTTTTTTTTTAGAAGGCAGGTGGTGTACTGTACAGGTAAAAATATTTGGGGATTTCTAGCAGGGAGGACATGTTCCTAAGCCTACATTTACACATGAAACGTTTGAGCTTGAGAAAAACTAAACACATACCAAAGTATGTGTCCATGTGCGTGCAAGATCTCAAATTCATCTCTTTTATCCTGCATTACCCAGAACTCCAATTTCTCATAGACTGAACCCTAACTCTAATGTGAAGGTTAGTTTCCACAGCACCAAGACAATTGCTAAGCTTCAGGGTGGATACATAAGAACCAGGATTGGTGAGATGCCATTAGTGTTTCTGTAAATTTTGAAAAAGCCTTCTAAGTCCTCAAGGGGGAAAAAGGCAATTGAGATGCTCCAGAGGGAAAAAAAAAGCCGCTCAAAAAGCCAAGCCCACAAGATGCATGTCAAGAAGATATGCAGGAGATGAGAGGAAAGTTGTGTTTCTTGTGTTCCCTGCTCTCATTTCTGTCCAACCAAACCAGTGAGTCCTCTACTGGGCCCCATGTGACAAGAATCTTCCATTCTTCCTGGGCCGGGGAGTCCCTCACTGTTGGCTGCCAGCATGGGTGATGCATGCTGTGNAAAATAATAAAATAAAAAAGAGCAAATGGGAGGTAATGAAAAAAAAAATAAAATAACCCATCTGCCCACTCCAAAAACCTGAGGTGCCAAGAAGTAAAGATGAAGTTGGTATCCTGTGACAATTTTCTGATATACTGAAGTAGAGCTCTTCATCATGATATTTAATTTCCAACACAAGCTGATGTTTCTTACTATGTTTAATTCTTTTATAGCTAAGATGCATGTGGAAAGACAATCCTGTTTTTTACAGAAAATTTGTTTTGTGCAGCAAAAACATCTTCTCAGCTGAACATGAACTGAGCCCTGTGATCACAGAGCAGATAAACATTTACCCAAATCATATGTCAAACTGGCCACTGCTGACATTCACCCAGGACTTCAACAACACCTCTTCCTTTCCATGAACTGCACATCGTTTCTAAGCTCAGGGATCTGTCTGGCTTTTGGGAAAACTGTGTCAGGTTCAGTGGGATAAGGAGTGTTCTGGAACGATGAATTCCCTGAGGTGGGATAATCTTAAAGGAAAGTAAAGGAATGAAAGCTTGCAAAAAGGATGTTATTGGAATATTTTTGTTAAAAAGCAAAAGATTTTTGCCCCTGATAACAGGAGATTTACCCTGTTAAGTGGGCAAATCCAGGCAATTTAGCTGTGAGCACTGCTGGCAAAGCAGGAAAGCACCTCATACAAGGCAAAAGGGGAGAATGAGACAAGTCAGAGGTTGTTCTGAGCCACACCTGGGAGATTTTATTTTGGGGTAGAGGAACACCCTCAAAAAGGAAGAAGCGTGGTCATCCCAGTGTACAGATTTAGATTTCACTAGAACTGGCGGGGAAATATGTGTTAACCCAACAGAAAAGCTTAAAAAAATAAAACTTTTGTTGTCCCCTTAGGGTTGCAGCCATCCTGCAGCAAGAGACTGTTGACTAAAAGTATGGTGGGAGCATTGGGTCTGAGCAGCAGGATTGGTGCTGTTTTTCTCACCCAAGATAAGGCAAGAGCAATCAGTAAAAGTCTCAGCCTGCTTTGCTCTGCATGGTTATGGACTGTGTCTGTGCTGACTATGAACAGCATCACAAAATTGCTTTTAAGAACAGCAGTCAAGAACCTTAGCACTGTCAGATATGTGCCTGTTGCACTACAGCCTTTCCCTTTTTTGCCTATCTGTTGAAAGACAATAGCTCTTCATTACTGCTGTGAATTTGGATATCATGCAGACAACAAAGGCTGGAAACTATTTCTTGTGCCATCCTTTTATGTTCAAACATTGGTCAGAGACAGTCACTCCAGATAAAATATAGCCCTTTTAGGATAAAATTGGAGCTGGTTTTGTCTAAAGTTTGTCCTCTGGTCCCCAGAGGATTATTCTGAGAATGGTTATGAGCTTTACAGTCTCCTGAAACTGATCCAGAGAAAGGTTGATCATCACTTGCTTGGATCTGATAGCATTTGTTTGACACTGCATAAATTCTTGGGCAGCTGATAAAATGCCATGGCTCAAAGTAGAAATCTGGCAGTCCAATGAGATGGGCTGTTCCTCTTAAGTGGTTTTACAGGGTAGCTCATGGTAACCACTGAGAAATTCACTGAAACCAACTTGTTGAACTATGTACCTCTCGTAAAGACTGTATATTTATGAATCTGGGCCATATTTAGATTACAATTCTCTTAGTAGGATGGTTAAAAAGAAAGAAGAACTGTCTTTGGAGAGATTCAGGATGACTTTCCAGGGTAGGTTTTCTGAAACTGCAGAATGATGATGAAATATGAAATATAGGCATAAAATATGCCTGTCCATTAGTAAGCTCGTGTGTGACCTGTGATGCCCTCATAACGGAGAGCTGAATGGGGGTGTGTTTGCAGAGCTCAAACACCTGAACACCACTGATCTATGCCCTGGGAAGGCTGTCAGGAGCCTCCCAAGGCATCTGGATCTTCCAGAGGGAAAATATCAAAGTTTTGCAAAGGATTTCTCATCTGTTCTTTATCTGATTTACAATCTTTTAGCTTATTTACCATCTGCAAAGAGAGAAATATTACTTCTTTTCTAATTTTCTTATCTTACAAATTCTGCTGGTATTTTTTTCTCCTGTGTCACTTGGCAGTTTTTATGCCTGCAGGTAATTAAAATTTGTACATATACACTTTTGCTCTGAAAATGAAAAATAATACAAGAAAAATTAACATGTAGATATAAAGTAACCATTTTTTTCCATTTGTCAAATAATCTCTATGAGAATTTTTTAACTCATCCAGCTTGAAAAAGTATTCACTTTTCCTCTTCTGAGCTTCCCTCTCAAATTGCAAATTCAAACCAGCGATTCATAATGTAACTTATGATCTGTAAGATCTTCGTTTTCACACGTAAGACAAAAAAAAAATTAACACTTTTCCTTCTGGTTCTTCAGTACATTCCCACATATATTAAACGTGGCATGTCCCACCAGCCAGCTGTCCTTCACAAAATTGTGTGTGTACTTGGGGCCACTGCTGCTAAGTATGTGTTACCTCAGTGTGACTTTACTGATGGTTGACAGTGCAAGGTTTACTGGGAAGGATGGAACCTCTTATTAGACAAACACATCCACTACTGACCAAAAAACAGATCAGGTGACAGGCACACAAGCTTTCTCTATATGTCTGAAACCAAAACAACAGATTAGAAGCTAAACATGTGTGGAAATTAATGTTCCATTTCCATAATTAAAGACATTTTGCATCTGTGGCACAAGGTAATGTCAACAAGGTTATAGAACTCTTAATGCCTGGGAGGGGGACACGGAAAGAGAAGGGATTCATTTTTGCCTCTAGGCAGTCATTTCTGAAGTGGGGAAGACTGTGGGGTTTTTTCCTATTTTTAATACAGATTTGGGAAGACTATAGTAGTCTAACATACAATTCTCCCTGAGCCGGTCCAGTGGCTTCTGTGCTCTGAAACACATTTGTTTTAGGAGGGAAGCTGAAACAACACAAGCTGATCAGATAATGTCTCTGGATAGATCATGTACATAGGAAATGGGCCATTAGTCATCATCATTCAATGATCTTTGCAGGACACTCCTCTCCCTTCTTCTTTAAGGCTGCAGGTTTCATATGGCACATTCACTTCTGCACCATCCCGGCGTCTGCATTCCTGCACGGTAATTGGAACCAGCTGTTTACCTAGAAAAAAGACAGAGGGAAGAGGTCATGAAAGTTGAATTTTTGTAGCCAGAGACATCCCTTTGGTGGTAAGGATGGCTTTGGCAGTGGTATTTGCCTTCTATTTGTCATTAAAACTACTGAATAATTTTATTTTCCTGGACACCTAGAAGGTCTAGTGGCTCTATTTTTGTGAAGAGTGAGTGCATTTAAACTCTTTGGCAAAGAACTATGATTTTTTCCCTCTCCAGAAAAGCACAGCAATGTAAGTGCACTGTCAGTTAAATGATTATATATGCAAGCATTTTCAGGAGACGTTGGAGAAGATGTTAACAATAAAAGAAGACACTTCAAACTAAATAGATTCAGCTGGGTGACAAATCCCTAAAATTACTTGAAGCTCGGGAAGGCTTGGCAGGAATGTGCATTTGCTTCCTCACTTTCTGAAAGACAGAGACAAACAAAGGCACAAGAAAGTTTGAAAATATTACCTGGTTTCTCCTGCAGACAACTGAGAGTGCTTAGTTTGGAGAAAGTGCAATTGCACATAAACATTCAAGCAGGCTACAAATGATACAACCATCAGTTATTCTGTGCATGTGTTAAGGAGCTGGGAAGAAATAGTTTCCATTTTCATCCAAAAACTTGCGACATGAAGCCTGCCTAGAAGGTAGAACAGGGGACCCAGTAAAGAAGATAGAGTGGCTTTGAGAGGCAGTCGGAAGGAAATTGTGGTTTCATTGCTTTGTAGGGAAGCAACTGCAATGCCACTGCAGTATTTTCCCTCAGTGACTCCTTAGAACTTGCAGGGGTGTCACAAAGGGCCAGGATGTTTAGAGTGAGTGAAGGTGCAGTTGGCTGGACTGAAACCCCACATCTCAAAAAGCTGGGGAGAGACCCAAGATCTGGGGGAGTGGGAAAGAAATACATGAGACTGGATGCAATCTGAGCTGCAGCAGCAAAGCATGAGAGGAGAGAGCTGTAGCCAACATTGTCTTGCCTTTACAGAGGAGAGCTCAATGAGCCTCAAGCAGCTCTCAAACACTAGGCTGAATCACTGTTGGTCAGGACTAGACTAGGAACCTGTAGACTCTCTCAGAGATGGGTGTGGTGCTTGTCTGCCTCTGAGGCAACCAAGTTTTGGTTAGCATCAAGAAATGCGTGCAGATGTTTATAGCATAAATGAGAAGACTTTCCAGAGTTGTGGTGCTGCTATGAGGAAATCTCAGGAAACTTCTAGACAGAACTCAGTCATGTGGAGTTATGATGTAACTGAATGCTGCTAGTAACTTCAAGAATCTCAATCCTTGGCATTTTCAGCAAATTAAAATCAGCAATTACTTCAGCCTTACAACCCTTACCTAACCAGGATTTCTGAGATTCACCACAAACTCAGCTTTAGACAAGCAAAAAATTCTATGGGAACATTAAGGAACCACGAAGCTTACCTGATTGTTTTTTCATCACAGCAATGCAAGCCATAGCCTATGCTTTGAAAAGAGCATGAGCTATGTCTCCAACAACATGCCAGTGCTTGATCCGCTTCAGATGCTGCCTCTGAACTTCAGCAAAAGTATTCATCCATTATTGATTTTGTGGCAGCTCAAACACAGGGTATTTTTGTATCTTCTCTGCTTTTTTCCTTAAGCATTTCTTGCTTAGCCAAACTTCACAGATTGATACCACTCTGTAAATGAATTCTGCAATGTTTTAGAACCACTCTGTTGCCTTTGTGTGTTTCGCATGGAGAGACAACAACTGCACATGCCTTGGACAAAATAGTTCATACTTATGAAAAAGGCAGAAGGTAATTCCAGTACAGAAGGTCAGAGGCCTGCAATTATTATCTGCAATTGAAGCAAGAAGTGAATCAAACCAAATACAACAGTTTCTAAATGGCTCAAATATCTGATCAGTATCACTGAGATCTGCCCATAGTTGGCCTGAAACAGATGATGAAACCACAGGCAATGACAATGAACTGGAGTAGCGGGGTTTGCAAAGCACTTACATCCCAGGACTGGGTTATTGGAAACAGTGGTCAATGTACCAAGGGATGCTGACATGGAACTTACTTATTGAGTTAATGATATTTTCCAGAAATGGAAGAGTGGACACAAGTAATGACCACTGAAATCACTTAGAATATCTGTCAGGCTGACTGATGCAGGCTGTATCAGTATATTTTCTGGGGTGCCTTGTAGCATGTCTCTTTCTCTGAAAAAAAATATGGGGATTGTCTGTTGACCTAAATGATCTATGCCAGCAGCATTTTGATACTGTATGTGTATCTTAATGAGAGGAAAAGTCTTCAGCCTGGTCTTAGCTCTGTGACACATTGGGATGTGTCAGGAGATCCCTTGAGCACTTGCTGATTCTGCAGGTGTGCCCCAGAACAAGGGCAGAACAAGCACAGTAACACACACTCTTCCCTTGAGAAATACCAAGACATTTTATCTACAGCAACCTCTAACTTAAAAGCCTGCCTGATAGCACTTCAGGAAGGAAACAATGAAAGAAATAGTGTAAAATATTCAAAGGCGAAATCACTAAACAGGAACTTCTGAAGTGGTTCAAAGCATGTTCCAATTACAATTGAAGTTTTAGAAGGAAGTGAATGAAAATAACTACTCTAGCATTCTTTAGATAGTCTGCATTATTTCAGGAAAAAAAATACATTGAAACTATTTCTTTTGATTAAGAATAATGAGACTCCAAGGAAAGAAAACCAAAACCAGCAGCACCAACAAAAAAATGGAAAAAAAAACCCCAAAAACAAACCCCCCCCCCCCCCCAAAAAAAAACAAACAGAAAAATAAACAGGAAGGAGGACATAAGCCTAGCTGAAGTTAAATTAACAGCATAACCTAGGCTTTGTTTGTAATCCTGAAGACTGAACTTAAGATAATGTAATGTGTGTAATAACAGTGTGAGTGTTTCATGAAATAATGGATTTGGAATAAAAAAGATAATATAAGGGTAGAAGTGCAATAAACCCATTGAGATCACATAGCTCTGCACTTAAACTGCTGAATGAAATGAGTATTTCATCAAATTTGGCACTGTACTGGATAACTCAAAATGTTACTGTATTCCATATGTCTCTGTGCTGTCACGCGCCAAAAATTGTTACTGTCTCTTTAAGACCCGTTGGCTGGAAAGGGAATTGTGGAGGTCGGGAAATGCCAGCACCTTTTCAGGGTAAGGGCTGCTCCGGCAGGAGCTGCCTTGCCTTTATCTTTCATTCTTATGAAGAAGATGAGATGGTGCAGGGCACAATCCTGGTTTTCCTCCTTCTGGGCTCCCGAGAGGGTTGCTTCAGTCAGGTCTCCGACCAGTAGCAACCCAAGAGGCTGAATTTGGCAATCCTGAACTGTTCCGGGCATATTCCACAATCCCTGTCCGCAACTTGGCTGGGCCGTTCGGGGCCAGGCCGCCATTCTTCCGTGCTCGGCGGGATCATTTCCTTTCTCCAGCGTCTCTGGAACCGCATGCCAGCAGCGGCGGGGTCGGGCTGGTCGCGGGAGAGGCAGCGAGGCTGGCACCGAGTATCCGATGAGTTCTGTTATTCTGCCTGTTATTTGTTATTTGTTTCGGATTTTTAGTAAACTGCTTTTTTTTCACTTATATCTTTTTGCATTCGTCTCTCTCCTTATTAGCAAAAAGGAGGGTGGTTAGAAATAAAAGAGATAGTAACTCATTTTGGAGTGTCTGCCCCTTAAATTATATTAAACCCAGACAGGCATCCGCTGTACTCTAAGAGCCCAAAAATATTTAACGTATTGTCCATATTATTACCCACTTGAATCCTTGCTATTCTTTTTGGTGTTGTGTATGTCAGATGTTTAGACCATTGCTTCCTTGTGATCGGCAGAGAGGTCACTTCCAGACAGCTCCCACTTGTCCTTTTGGATGCAACATTTCATAAATGGGTAATGGGGTGGTGGCTGTCGTCACAGCTGGATCCTAAGCCTCACAAAGGTGACAGATGCTACACCACCTACCTGGGTATGAGAGATGTGATTTTGGGCTGCGTCTTGTAGTTAAAACACCTGCCAGTGTTTGTTTTTCACTAGGATATTGGTAAATCCAGCGCAAAGGAGAGGTTTTCTCCACTACCTCACATAGAAGCCTTTGGTGTATAAGGAGTTACTTTTACTTCTCTGCTGAGCAATGGTAGCAGTCGTGGGATCAGACTCCCCTGTGCTCAATGGTAATTTCCAACTCAAGCAAAGGCATTTTTGGCACAGTGACCAAAGGAAAGCCCCAGCCGGGGAGTACATGCAACCCGAGGTGGAAACGAAACAAGTCCTTGGCAAATTATGTTGCCCGTCATGATATAAACTGGGAATTCAAAAAACCCAACAATTCCAAAACCCCCCAAGAATTCAAGAGCTGCAATAGTTTCCAAGAAGCTGTGCCTCATTACTGCAGACCAGTATGTGAGGTTGTCAATCACATACCTTTTCTTGAAAAAGGCATTGCCTTCAAGGCATGTTACCTGTCATGGTGTCAGCATGATGTCAGTCCAGCACCACCACCACCACGGCCCCAAGGTTCTTTTTCCTTAATTAGTGCTAATGGTTACCCCAATATTACTCCATTTCTAATTAAACTGTGCAACAGGCCAGGAGCACACACCTCACATCCCTCAACAGAGGCTCATGTGGATGGGTGCCCTTCCAGCCATTTCTGCACTGGAAGGGAATCAGTGGCCTCATGCAAGGACCCTCTTAACTATGTGGTTAGAGTCAGGGACACTAGATGGCAAGTTAAGCAGATGCCAGTTATCTGTTCCTTTGGTCTCCCCAGATTTTTCAAGTGTCACTCTATCCAACCTGCTGCAGCAGACATTATTCCAAAACACCACAAAAACCTGAACAAAAGCCTCAGGACAGCTAGATTATAAGAAAACATCCTCAACAACTTTTGGAACTATGTAGTGACTTCCCTTCTCTTTATTTTACAGTTGCTAACCCTGCAGCAATTGCTTTACTCAGATTTTTAAGCATTTTTTTCACGACTGTGAACAGTGGAAATCTTGTAAAAATGCATTTCCCGGGGCTTCATTCATGTTAATTCATTCAGTGTAGCCTCAAGCAAACAGCTGCACGAAAAGGAGGATGAGCAAAGAAATACAACTATTTGATACACAAAAACAAAAACAAAAACAAACAAAAAAAAAACAAAAAACCAAACAAACAAAAAAAACACACCACAGGAAAAAAAAACCACCAACACTAATGCAACATAGTTATTTTTCTTTTTTTCTTTTCATTTTTTTCATTTGCAGTTTGAATTTTGGAGTACATTTATTAACCACTTTTGCCCACTGCTGCATATCATTAAGAAGGCTACAAGGGCAGCAGCCATGCATAGTCTTGTGGTACAGCTGCCTGTGAAGTTCAAGGAAAAGCTTCATGAGCATAGATGGGCTCAGGGCTGTGTATGGTACTCTAGAAAATGCAGAAAACTTACTGTTTGTGACCACAGGCAAATCAGCTAAGGATCATATCACCACAGAGCTCTTCTGGTGAAAATACATCAACCTAACCAAATCCATTTCTTACTATGTCAAAACAGATATAACACCTTTGTGAGATATTTAACTTTTCTTAAAAGTTGTTCAAATGGATTTGGATCTAAAACAAGCCCTAAAAGAGATGTAATCTCAGTGGGGATTGTTTTTTATGATGTGATCTAGGAATTGCTGAATTTCCTACCAAATATTTCTTACCAACTCTGTAGAGCTTTGACCAAAAATCTGCAGGACTGAGATGAGACTGATGTCTCCTGATTTTTTTGGTGCCCCTATTAGTTTGTATTCAGTGTGAGATAGTTAGGATGTGAATCAATGAAGTGCTGTAGTTGCACATGTGAAAATAAAGGACACTTTTTGAAATGTTGAATTTGGTGGTAAATTTCTCTAAAAGCTTTGGCTTACACAAGGACTGTCATGATTGTTTTATTCTCAATGCCAGGTTTGAAATTCCCTTAGCCCATTTGATCTTAACAAGATCCACATTGCAAAAATGTTGTGCAGTCTGTAGGGAATGCATACAACCTTGCATGTTAATTTAATGTTAGTTATTTCAAGACCACTTAGGATGAGGAGAAGGAAGAAGGCTTGGTTCCTGCATGTTCAAAAGTAAAGGCGCACACAAGCTGTATTACAAGATTAAAGGCATACTTGGAATTAATTAGTTTCTGCATTGCTTTGAGAATGTTATATTCTGGTCTTAGAAGAGTGCTGCTGGTGTCATCTGCCACAAAAGCACAGCTGAAGTGCAGCATGAAGGCAGCAAATCCCCAAGACAGAGTCACACTCTTGGTATTTCAGCCATGGCCACTGGTGTGTTTTTTTGGCAACTGAGCTGTCTTTCAGAAAGGAAGTTTGTTTGGAAGTAGACACGTAGATCTGCCCCCACAGGTGGGAGAGATTCCTGCCCAAAGGCGGGGTGGCCCTCAGAGCCAGCATGGAGCAGCCATGCACTGGCTTCCACACAGTCAGTCAAGCCATGGCCATTAGGGTCTGTGTGCACGTGCACACTGACCTCAGCATAAAAAATGATAAACATTCTCATGTCTGTGTTATGGAGATGTCCCTGCACCTGAGCAGGACAGAGGTACCAACAAAGCATGTGGAACAATAGACTGAGAGCAGCAAAAAGGTGAGGAGTGACAGTCCCAGTTAGCAACTGGAAAGAAAGATTTTGACTGAAATGATATCACTCCGAGTCCTGCACATAGCCTGTGGTCACAAACAGATGCGGATTTTACCACCATACAGAGCTCAGATTCCTAACCACAGTTTAGGAATCTGAGCTCTGTATGATGGTAAAATCCCCACCTGGCATGTAAATCCTAAGCCAAGAACCCTCAGTGCTAAGGTAGATCCTTACAAAGGAGTAGAGAGAAATACCTCGTTGAAATGAGGGTTAGCTGTACTCTGAATTTTCATGGTTTAAAACTTGGAAAAGGAAAAAAAGGCATCACTTTTAGGTCAGGCAGAGCTCAGTATAAATCAGAATGAATTAGGCTCTACATTTATTCAGGCGAAAATTACAACTGTCAGCACACAGCACTTTCCTACAGTGTTGCTTATCTTGTTGAGGAGCAGCATACACCTTTCCACTAGCTCCCTTTTCTTATGATACTGCTGTATCCTGAGTCACTGTCTGAGTCCTATCTTCTTAAGACTGGACTTCCTATAACCCCAGTGCAATATAGAAGCTTTTGCCCAGGAGTCTATTAATGATGTAGTGATCTTTTCAGAAGTGGAGGCAATTTCCTTCTACTTCAGCCCTTTCGTCTTCTGATATTGTAATGTGAAATGCTGTTAAATTCATGATATTGCAGATATCTTTACTCATATTGATGGAGTTATTCTTTCTCTTTCCCCATTCCTTCATAAAAGCGCAGCATGTCAACTGTATTTACAGCTCAGTAAAGGCAATGTCATCTTTCAACTGAAATTTGGCTGCACTGTGAATTATTTTGCTCTTTTTTCTCTTTCTTTTCCTGCACAGCTGGAAATGAATTCCTCTCCAGTCCTTTTTGGGATGAGGTGAAGAGTGGAGAGAGAAAAAAAAACAAAGCTGGCAAGGGAAGTGCTTGTTCTAGATAAAGTGAAATAAGCCGAAGTTAAACAAGGCAGAGTCACCTTTTCAGGGTTAAGCTGACAGTTGCGTCAGTACTGGAGCAACAGCTGAAGTGTGGGGAGCACAAGTGAGAAATGTTCAGCAGTTTGGTGAGAAGGGGGTTGGCTGCTGACCAAAAGTTTGGGCACAGGGCTGTGAAACGCGCACACGCCCTCCTCGGCCTAAAGTGGGGGACAGAGAGGAACGCCCTGGTGTTTCGCACAAACCGCGCCCGACCCCTCGTTTGCACTCGCTAGAGGTGGTGAAGCTGTGTCTGGATGTAGTAATGCAGCCACCTCCTCGGGAGCAGGGTAAGAAGTCGAGGTGGTACAAGGCATTTGACAGGACGGCAGATGGTGGGCAGGGCACTAGCAGTGCACAGCTCACAGCTGCAGTGAAGCTGAGCCGCACGGCGCTCCTCCTGAAGCGCAGCTCAGGGCGTGACTCAGCCCCGGCCCCGCCGCCGGGCTGCGGGACGGCTCGGCAGCCTGAGTCAGCTGCAAGGGGAAGAAACTAAAGCAGACCACCAGTCCAGGGAGGTTTTATTGGCGTTTTGCTTTTGGAAAGTATGCTGTGGGTTTCTGTTGGGCCTGAAGTTTTTCCACCAGCCGTCTCAGCCGCTTCCCTGCCTACTTCTCAAGCCCGCTCATTGCTCATATGCATAGCTAGAATGTGTATTCTGCTATCGGCTCAGAAAACATAAAGCTTCCAATCAAGGTTTTAAACTTACAAGCAGCAGAAGCAAAACCAGAAAAACAGAAGTATTGGCTTAATTACCCTGAAGCTGTTTAGAGTAATGTTAAGTGACACCAGTTGTGAAGATTCCCGAAGGTTAACCACCTAACACCCCCTAATTGCTTTGAAATTCTCCACTGTTTCTGCAAGAGAATTCACATCTGCAAGGGCTGATAGAAAGAAGTCTGACGAGTCACAAAGAAGTAACAAAATGGGGAAAACCTGTAGCTTGTTCAAGGCAGGATATGGTAATTAACAGGATATCCCGAAGGTTACATAAAGCCCAAGAAACACCAACTCAAACGTTCAAATGAAAAACTCTGCTATTTTCTTCTGTTTGGCAGCATACTATATACTGCAATCTTATTAGGGCACAAATCCTCTTATATGTAAATAGGCATAATGTTGATTAGAAGCTAAATTGGAAAATGCATTAGAGCTCTTTGTTCTTTCAGCAGCTCCTTACACTGGGAAAATTTCTTTGCAGTGAATACTTGTTCTTGAACCCCAGAGTCTTGTTCTGTGTGTGATGCTTCCTTAGGCTGATGGGTAGAAATGGCACGAAAAGAAAAGAAAAATAGCAGAATATAAGCAAAACTCAAACAGAGAGGCTTGATTATGCCTCATCTCTCCTGTTTGAGCTATTCCAAGCAGTGAAAGGAGAACTAGAAAGTTTAGAAGTATGAGACTGTCCATCCTTCTTATTTAGGCATTTATAGAGGTTCTATATTGATTTAATTGTTTAGATAAAAATACCCACCAAGCAACACTGGCCCAGAGGGAGAAAGAACCAGAAGTTACAGACACTAGTCTTTAATTAGGTTCACTACAATGCAAAACCCTTTAAGGTCAAAGAGAAGGGGTCATCAGTGACGTCTTGAGAGAAACTGAGATTCTCACTTGAGGTGACCATACTATGAGAACATAATTGCACCATACAATGCTTTCTTGTCCTTTGATACAAGTGTCTTCTCTTTCTAATAGCTCCATTGATTCCTATGTAACTTTACAGTGTAATTCATAATTTCATTTATTCTCACAGTTATTTATTCCTGAATGTATTTACTTGCCCTTTTTCCCAGAGCTCTCCAACAAGCCACTGCCTTCCATTCTCAAGCAGAACAACATACCAACAAGCCAATATAGCCATATTATGATAGCCATAGCTTAGAAGAAAGCTGGCAATCACTGCTAAGCCTGTGATAGCTGTCCCCTGAATGCCGGGCTAGCAGGAAAGGATAGGTACTTGCTTCTGTGACCCACATGTGACTGCCACACCACTCACTTAGGGCCCAAAGAAACAAATTTACACTGCACTACTGAAAGTAAAAATAACACAATGTGACGTTTTGGGGTTTTTTATTCATCACCCATGATCTTAAAATCCTTACGGCACTTGCAAAAGCCCTTCAGACCTACAATTCCACAACTATTTCAGTTCCTGTGTCATCATCCAAATTAGCAGTTTAACAGGTGAAACTGTTCAGCTGTCAAAAAAGCATAAAATAAGTGACATCACCCATGTGTGTGTGCAAGGAGATATTTTTCTATCACCAACTGCATTTCCAGTTTGCTGTCACTGTGTGAGTGCCTCTGGATTCACTTCCAGTAGAGGGCAGAAATCAACATGAAGTTCATCAGGCACAAATTGGATACCCTCAGGTTTTGCCGGAGATGGTCAGCAAAGATGTGCCCAGCCCAGGATTTTGCATCCAAAGGAGATTTGCGAGAGCTTGGTGTTGCATATGGTGTTAAATGCAGTAGCAATGCTTTGATGAAAAGTTCTTCATCCAAACATCACCAGCCTTTGGGCATACTGCAGTTTGGACTTGATTCCTGTCATCCAGGTCTCTCTCAGCTGTACAGTTCCTTACTTCCAGAGAAATGAAAAGCCTGGTTTTTTGTTTTTTTTAAGCCTTTATTGCAGGTAATCTATTTTTAAGTTCTTAGACATAATGCCATTGTGTGGTCTGTATACATACTGTTCAGTGCCACATTTCAGGAATATGGTACTTGTAGCATCTAGATCCTAACAAGTCAGAAAACAAAGAAGGAGATACCTTTCAGAAAATAGTGTCTGTGCAAAGCAAGTGCCACAGGGGCACAAACATTTTTCGTGCAAACTATACTTCCAGAAAGCAAAGTTAAAATACATGTGTGAGAAACTGCAGTTTGGGAATGAGCTGTATTTCGAAGCCATTTTTTTCCTCTCCTTTTCCCCTGAGATCTTTTCCCCATATATCTTTGCTTTCATCTCCTGCCTACTGATGGTGACCCTGTCACCCTTGCACCAGAAAAATAAAAAATCCCACAGAAGGTGTTATTTCTACCTCAGAGGACTACTGATGATCTCAGAGAGGCCCGAGATCCTCACAAGGCAGTAAATTCTCTCACCCTGTTCTCTGAAAAACATTTCTTCTATAATCTGGTTTAAAAATATGCACAAAGGGTAACACATAAATTGTATCACCTCAAAAAAACCCAAGTCTGTAAGTAAATTATATTTCTAAAAATTAACATAATTTTCTAAATGTTTGGTTGTTATCTTTAATATTGTGTATAATCTAGAATCACTGTGGCTCTTGGTTTTACCTTCTCTGTGATCTCAGTCTTGCAGGTTTCCTTTCACAAGAGTACTCTCTTGTTTAGGCTTGGCGAAATATGAGATGGAAGATGAACCTATGCATTTGTTTTGCAGCCTTAATTTAGTGAAATTCTTAACTGCATTTGTTTACCTGTGGTAATGGTGGCTGATGAAAAAAATCAATAGCTGAATACTTTCAGCAGGAGAGGTAAGAAAAGACCTTCAAACAGGAAGGAAAAGGAAAAAAAAACTAGAATGTGTTTAAAGTAAGAAAAAGGAACATTTTTCTCTTCTACAATATAAACTGGATTCCTCACTTAAAATGTGGAGGAAACACCACACCCTTCAATAAATATTCTTATTTCTTTATATTTTACAATAGTTTTTTCTTACTTGCATGCAGCTAGTCACTCCTAGACTAGGTGCATGCAAGATCAGATCAGGAGTCATTATCCTCACCTGTAAACAGAGAACGGTGGTTCAACAAGACATTTTGGAAGGAAAACTGGAGAGAAGCTCTTCTTCAGTTCTGTTTCTATGGCTAAAAGCTGATTACTGACAAGCTTGATTGGTAGTGGTGTTCAAGCTGAGGGCTGCCTCTTCTGAAATACTTTGCGTACATGTGTTTCTGGGGGCAGCTGCTGTTTGGAAAGAGAGGCAGGGAAGGCACTGCTCCCTCACACCACCCACCCTCCATCCTTATCAATGGCTTATAGATCTCAGCACTTCATCCTCCAATTTTGCCAGGAAAACTGTAGTCAGAGGTGAGTGTGGAAGAACACGTTGCCCACATTGACTCACCTGTTTTAGTCTACCTGTGTGCATGGTTGAGAGCAAGGGTCCAAGGCTGTAGTGAAAACATCTCTGCCCTGATATTAAAGGCCACAGAAGCCACACTGACAGAGGAGCTGATACCGAGTGTGACCTGAGCTGTTGATGTCTCAGATACACAAGGCTTCCTTTTGTGGTGCAAAGACTCATGCTGCAGTGCAGCTCTGTGTGTGGGAAGTGCTCTGTGGCCATGTAATAACCATAAGCAATTGCTTGGTCATACATCATTTTGCAAATGAAAGCAATTTTTGTTCTCTGGTGGTAGTAAGCAAATGAGATTTTAGGTGATTTACCAGACGATTCTAGCACATTTGGAAACTTGAAATGTTTTATAGAGTCTGAGAAAATTTACCAATTTCGTGGAATCGGGCTGAAAGAGGGAGTTGTATGATATTATGTGTCTCTATCACCTCCTGTCTCAAAGTCTTCCTCCCTCTCTCCCTCTCTCCCTCTCTCCCTCTCTCTCTTGTGGTGACTGTTAATATATAAGGTCATTGTTTAATACCCAACATATGCTTAATACCCAACGTATATTGCATCTACTTCCCTGGTTCACACCATGTATCTACCGGTCTGTCCAAACCCACACGAGTTCTGCTGCCTGCTCCTCCTTCTTCTCTGCCCCTTCTGATGTATTTCACTCTTTAGGCTTCCTTCTGAACACAGGACTGGATCCATGGCAGCCTCCAGTCGAGCAGGACTGCCTGACAGGAGAGGAGCCTTCCAGCAGAGGTTATTTGCAGGGGAGCAACCTTTGTTCCACAGTGTAGGAACAAGAGAGCACCTACGTCCTCAGGCAATTAGCATGGCAGTAATGACAGTTGTGAGGGTGAGCTTTTTACAGGGCTACGGAGTTCTTTAGTAGGGACAGGCCTGATGACAGCAACCTCAAGATGTCTGAAATACCACAGAGATCCTCTAATGGGATACAGGAATGCCTTTATCCTCATTGACTGGCTACAACTGGAAAGACATATGATTTTAATTTTAGCTAGCTCTGCAGCATTTCAGAGAGATATTTACAAGAATATAAATAGACAGAACAGCTCTGCAGACCAGCTCCTTGAAGTACCCCAGAGCATAACCCCCCTGCCCCCAATGCCACAATATAGGACCTACAATAACACCTGATGGAATGGATAAAAACAACCACAGAAAAGTTTCATGGTTAACTCATGTGATTTCGAGTACTTTTTCCTGTCTGAGTGCATTTTTGCCTCTCCACTGAACAGCCAGTGGAAGATAAATGCTGAACTAGGCATCCACAAAGATTTCTTCTTTTTTAAAAAACATGTAGGCTGCCTTCCTTTCTAATAATTTTGTTTGATCCTATAATGGATGTTTTATTTGTTTGTTTGTTTGTTTGTTTATCTTCCTTTTTTTGTTGTTTTTTTTTAGTTAGTGTTCTTATAGGGTTGGTATGGAATCAGAACACCATGATTATACTGAAGGAGACAGCTGCAATAATATTCACGTTTCACGTGGCCAATGAAATTGTAGACTGTCTTGAGGAAGGTGGTCCTACTGGTGTAAATCTGAAGGTTTCTGAGTACAGTAATGACAGAAGAGAAGCAGAAAGTAAGTCAGTAGCATTAAGAGGATCCCAATTTGGAACAAATTAGTCTCATTTCATTAGCAGAACACGTACAGGAATGTGTCTGGAGGTCTAGAAAACCCCCCCAGGGATAGTTTGTCATTGATGTACCCCCTGGTGTCCAGAGCAGAAAGGATGCCATATGCTTTGTGAATTAGTCCTGTTAGCCAGAAACAAGGCACAGAAGAGAAAGCATCTAAGTCCCGTGAGACATTTTTCAGATTTTTTTAAATTTTATTTTTTTAACTGGCTGTGTTTTGTCTGTGCCAAAATCTACAAAAATAATAAATATTGTTTTTAAATAACATGTTGAAAGCACTGGTCAGCTCCCTCACTGTAGGACTTTCCGTGTTTTCAGTCATGGCTGGTACATCTGACTGTGTAAATATGATATGGCTTTCTTGTTAGCAACTAAACACTCCTAACAAAAACCCCCACTTTTAAAAAAATCTGACACTGGAGAAACCCAGAGCTTCAGGGAGAAGACAAAGCTCAGTGTGAAAGCTCACAGTGGAGCTGGATGCTAGGGAACTTTGCCTCTTGCTGCTATCTTGTTGTTTGGAAAGACATTTAATTGTCCTTAAATTTTATTATTAAGAATATCTTGAAACTGTGAGGGGAGAAAAAGAACATAGTGGGAGGATATTTGGTTCATACATCCTCTTAATTGTCCAGCATTTTGCAAAAAAAATGCAAGCAAACAAGGGATAAGGGGATTTTACTTGTCTTGAATTGCAAAGATCTCCTTTTAAATCCCCCAAACCAGACTTGCCAGCACACTGTTCAGTCTTTCATTAAATCCTTCTTTAACTCTTTGTCCCTGGAAAGAAGAGTAAAAGAACTATCTATCAACCGACCCTTTGATGCTTTTTCAGCAAAGTGCCACCCCACTCCCAAGTTTGGCCACTGCAGCAAAACTTGACCTGATGCTGTTGGTCACTGCTTTTTGCTGTAGAGGTCCTGAGTCTCCATTCAGTACCTAGAGAGGATGACATGAAGATTGTACACGGGCAAGGCACTCACCTGCTTTGTGGAGTTGTCCAGCAGGGCTCTTACTGTTCAACATTCCCATTTTTGCCTGTGCGAGAGGGACAGTGGTGCTGCCCAATGCAGGGGTTGTGAGCTGAGTGACATTACAGGCATAAAAGCCTGTAATGAGAGGTCATGGTGCTTCAGACAGGTCAGCTAAGTTTAAAATCTTAAGGGAAGTCTTACCTTGTAGAGACTGATAGGGATAAATAATGGATAAATAATGAATGGCTGCAACTTACCTAGATAGTGACAGTGTCTAGTGTCATATCTGTCTGTACAAAGCAGGGAACAAAGCAGCAACATACTCTTTGACATGTGATGGCATGTCCTAACTCAGAGTTGTAACTCGGTGGGAGGATCACTGTGAGAAGTTTGGTTATGCTTTTGTTTTGTTTGAATGTGGAGATTGTGAATGTGCTGCCTTGCGCACACTGGTACATATGCATGCATTCAGAAACACACTTGTGTTCCCAGGAATGCTGTAACTTGTCCAGCAGAGCTGAGGAATCTCAGGCTGCTCTCAGTAACCCTATTCAGCCAGTATACAAGTGATATTAGAGAATTTGCTTCCTGGAAGTACTGAGTTACTTTCACTCCACAATTATTCAAATCTACCTTCCTGAAGTCCTACTGGAAAAGTCAACAGAGTGTCAGGGATTTGTTAGCTTGTGTTCTTCCAAAGGATTATTTGGCAAAGCACAGCACCAAGCTGCCTCCCTGAGCCCATCAGTACTGAATATCAAACAGGAAAAGATAACTGAGGTTGACTCAATTGTGTTCTGTTTGCCAAATTGGTAATGCTTCAGTGGAGACAATGTTCTGTCTCAACAGTTAAATTGCTTTATTACCTGAACACCAAACACTGCTAAAAACCCAAAGACAAAATCACTTTAGGCTTTCGCCACTCAAAACTGTCAACTTTAGCCATAGCACTCCCATACAAAGGAGACCCTGAAATGAGGGCACAATCATCAAGATATCCAAAGAATACCTTAGCAGTGCTCAGGAAATGGTTCCCTGGGTGAAGGGAGCTGACTGCAGAACAGGGTCCTGCAGCATTTCATGGTGGATTGCCAGAGGAAAGCACTGGGTAAAGAACAACAAAATTATGGGGAGAAGTTTTTTTCAGAGGATCCTTCCTCAGTGCCTGATCACAAAGCTGCAGGGCCATCAGAGTCCCTTCTGATGGCCATCCCTGAAAGCCATTCAAAGGAATTTAATTGTCCAACACAGGAAACACACAGACTAGAAGACAGAGAACAATTACTTGCACTGGCAAAAGATCTCCATTGTAACCCTTGAAAAGTAACTCAGGAGTCAATACAGCAGAACAGGGTCTCCTAAGACTGTAGGGGAATAAACTCACCAGATATTCAGGTGCTGAGGCAGTGGAAGCACAAAGAAGTGACCAGGAACAACCATGAGAACAATGCCACCGAAGTACAGCAGGTCTAAAATAAGGGGACAGCAGTAAATCCCAGTGTAGTTTTGGACATAATAATTCCTGAAGATATTAAGAAGAAAAACCTGCCTTAGGTCTTATCTATACAAGAGCAGCATTTATTAAAAAATAATATACTTACAGTTTAGTGAAGTAGAAGCTATACAGTGAGAATTGGACTTCAGTTATGGACCTCAGATGTACTGAGCCCTGTACCCATGAGGATTCTTAGGGAGAAAATGGGAATTATTTTTCCACAGGGTACGTAGGTAGCACTCAGCAGGCTGAGGTTTGGTGATAGAGCAACAAGAGCTGCCCAACTATTCAACTGACCACAGCACAAAAGTGTATTGGTGAGGATTAGCACAAACCAAAAATTGAAGTAAACACAGACAGATTCTCCCTAGGGAAAAAAAAAAAGGAGGAACTAATTACATATAACTGCTTATGATAACACAAATCAATAATAATGATTAGACAGTGAAAAACCTCCTCTCATCTGGAAAAAAGTTCTTCTGACCTCAGGTTCACTGCATGCTGAGCTTCTTACCAGCAGGTACACTGAGACCCCTGCTTCCTTTCAGAAAAAGAAAAAGATGCAATGGTAAATAGAATAGTCATCTTTCTTCATATTTTGAAGCTTCTAGGAATTTAATTACTAAGTTTCAATTCCTTTTGTATATAAAATTATGTTTTCTGGCTATTTTTTCATTAAATATCAGTATTCAATAACTGTAATAATTCTGTTGTGTTCCCCAATTATCTTTTCCAGTAAAGATCTTTCAAAGTCGATTCTTTAGAAATTAATCATAGAGTATTTCTGGGACAACCAAAATTAGGTTTATCAGTAAAATAATAAAGGTGTCACTGCTTAAATTATGGCTGGAATTAAGATTAATTTGCAACTTGTAAAGTCAGGGCTGTACAGCAAAATTAAGCATGCCACTGCAAAGCAGATCCACATTAAGTTTACTAGAGCAGATACTAGATTTTTCAATGAAAAATTAAAGATTTTGTATCTTTGTCTCTAGAGCAAGCATAAATTTAGGAAGACAGTTCAGGAAGAAGCAATCAGCATGCCAGTCAGTAGGCCTCACAGAACAAGATATTAGGTCTCACAATAACAAAATTAGGAACTAGAATAGGAACTCCATTTGAAAGGTCTAACATTAAGTTTATAGAAGAAGAAAGCATGCCAAATAAACGTAGTGCAAAGCTTCACCATTTTAAGAGAGGAACTGCAGAAAACGAAGGAAACCATAAAGAAAAGAGAAATATTTAAGGAAAGGAAAAGGCAAGAAAAGGCAAGAAAAGAAAAGGCAAGGAAAAAAAAAAGGCAAGAAAAGGGAAGGCAAGGCAAAGACAATTGCAAGGCAAGGGGAAGGGGAAGGGGAAGGAAGAGGAAGAGGAAGAGGAAGAGGAAAGAGAAAAAGGGGGGGAAAGGGAGAAAAGACGCCTACAATCAGACAGGGAGCTTTAAAAATACGTGGAGTTAGAAGCCAAAGTAAACTCTGTACCACTGCTCCAAAAGAAAACAAAGCAAAATAAACTCTTCATCATTCACAGTCTGTAAGAGTTAAAAAGCTTTCAAAAGGAAAACATGGCATTTAAAAATTGAAAGGTTACTCAAATGAAAACAACAGGAAAGTTTTGAGAAGGGATTGGGGAAAATTGACGAATGACAAGTCTGTCAGTTGGCTCTATAGCTCATATGGAGGTGTTCTGGAACATCCCTGACAAAAGCAGGTATGTTCCCACACCCCTCTTCAAAAGGTTTAGAACAGTAGATTTCTTCCGTAGGATTTCTGAGAAACTTCTCAGTCTTCCGTTCATCAATCAGGCAAGGGTTGAGATAAGGGTTGTATTTAGGGAAGCTGAAGCAAGGGGATACATTCATTGTATTCTGCCCTGTACTAACACTCTCCACACTTGTAAAAGCCCTCTCCCTGTGTTTTATAACCCCCTTTAACTACTGGAAGGTGCTATAAGGTCTTCCCGGAGCCTTCTCATCTCTAGGCTGAACAGCACTGACCCTGTGAGCCTCTCCTCATAGCACAGGTCCTCCATCTCTCTACTCACCCTGGTGACCTCCTCTGAACTCACTCTGACAGGTCCATGTCCCTCCTGTGCCAGGACCCCAGAGCTGGATGCAGTGTTCCAGGTGGGCTCTCACCAGAGCAGAGGGGCAGAATCCCCTCCCTCCCCTGCTGCCCACGCTGCTTTGGATGCAGCCCAGGACACGTTTGGCTTTCTGGGCTGGGAGTGCTCATGGCTGGGTCATGTCCAGCCTCTCACCCACCAGCACCCCCAGTCCTGCTCACAGGGCTGCTCCCAATGAATTCTTGTCCCAGTCTGTACTCATGTCTGGGATTACCCCGAAAACAATCCTTCAAGTAGAAGAGGTAGAAACTTCATTCTACAGGATACCACTTCAATTTGTGCAATACTTAGCTTAGGACTTATTTTTTAATTTACTAGAGTGATATTTAAAGGACAATGGCAGCAATAAGGAGCAAGCAGTAAATCCACAGCAGTAGATTCCTGCTTCCAACAGACAGACACACAAATTTCATTAGGCATCACTGTCTGAGTGTTACGTCTGAGTCTATAATGTTAGTCCAGGTACATTAAAGATCAATCAGAATAACAATAGTAAGTATATCACGGTATGGCAGAACTTAAGGTTAAAAGTTTGGCTGAGAAATATAAGTGATCTATAGAGAAAACTATGCCAAACTCCTTTTGTTGACCAGTCCTCAAAACACCTTGAGTAAATTGTTTTTTAGCATCATATGTTTCAATTCGTGTTTCCATTTGAGTTATATAAAGTGAAGAAGTTCTAAGAAAGCCACAAAAGCAGCAGTTTCCAGGATAGTGGCAAAATTCTTTTATTAAAAACATATCTGGGACACATACATTATTCTCATGGATTACTGTGGAGCACCAAATGGGCACACTGTATACTACCCATAAAGAACTCCCTACACCACTTCTTTAGGCCTTAAAACAGTACTGCAGTCAGATGGATGGCAATGTCTACCTTGATAAGGACAAAACTTGCTATTGGTGAAGCATCTCCTCAGTAGCGGAAAAAGGTACATGGCTTCCTAATCAAAAAAAAAGGCAAAATTCCCAAAAGGCCTGGATCCCATGTTTGCTTCATGATTCCTGAAGCTGTCTTCCGACTCCAAAGCAAACATGATTAAGCTGGTTATGATGTGTCTGCATGCAATTTGCAGAGCAAACTGCTCTTAGTTGCCTCTGCCAATCTGTGACTTCAAAAGGTTACCTTGCATGTATATTTAGCTAAGACATGGAAGCTCTGTTGCACCAGGATTTACATACTCTGCAAGCAATTATGTTCTTCACCATGTGACAAATAGGTTAAAGGTACAGGTTTTTCCTAAAAGCCTAGGTTTTTTCCTAAAGCCCATTTTTTTCTCTCATAGCAAAAGCAAAAATTTTAGGTCTTTATCAACTGAAACTTGTCCTTATTATATAACTAATGCCTTAATAAAGCAAAATACAATTTTTTGTTAATGTTGTTTATTCACTTCTTGACATGGGAAATGTGGGTTGGATCTTCAGAGAAATTTTTTCTCATGCTGAGGCGAAATTTCCACCTAGGGATTAGAATGGAAGGGCTGTATATCCAATTTAATGCAGAGGTCCCCTTACAGTTTGCATCTAATATCCACGTGTGTCCAGACAAGTCCAAAGGAGGTTTGTTGCTGTAGAAGCTATTTCTGTTGAAAAGATTTGTGCCATACACACAGGGAATAGAACTTGGATGGAATAGATTTTTTATTTTTCTAAAACCACCACCCTTTTCTTTTTCGCAAAAGCATCTAGTGTGACTGGAACTCTGACTATGAGCTTTTATGGCCAAATGGGAAGCATGGCGATAGTCTAGTATATATTAGTCATGAAGCTGCTCAGTTGTGGATTGTGAGTATTGGTGAGGCTGTTATTTCTATACCAACAGTTTTCTCAGCACTCTTTCTCTGAAGTGTTTCTTAGATAGAGGCTGCAATTCTAGGGTACCTCAGACTGCATAAGTCTTTAAAATAATGTTGGATAAGGAGGACCCACGGAGCTAGAGGGATTTGGACTTCTAACAGGAAGAAGAAACTAAATTTACTCAGAAACTTCCCATGCTGAAATTCTGGAATTCTCCTATTGTTTTCTTAATCTTTTGAGTAACTTCAAGATGGAGATACGAAGATAGAAAAGGGAATTGTTTCCTTTAGACAGGAGCAATTTGTGCTTCCAGACAAATTAGTTTTATAGAGAAGCCCAATATGGAAGGATGTGTTTGCATCACTCCTATCCCAATTGTAGAGACTAAGAGATTCTGCTAGGCATCTGGATGTTTAACTGCTTTTCCAAACACAATTCAAATGCATTGAGGCTGCAGATTACTCCAGACCATATACAAATCTCTGCTGAACTCAGATGGAAACTTGCTGCATCCACATGTTTGCAATTTCTCCATGTCCTCATGGGACTATGCAGCAGAAGAACGTTAAATGGCATGAAAATTATTTGTGGAACTGTGATTTGTTACACTTGTTACTACCTCTGACCTGCTTATAATTCATGCTGAAGGCATAGAGCTCACTCTCACTTATGACCCTTTCCTGTGGCAAGAGTCTTTGTTCTGTGTTTCACTTCCATGCATGTCTTATTTTCCCAGTACATCAAAAATATTGTTGACCAGATGCAAAATATTGGAGTATCACAGTTCCCAAACAGCATCGCATCCTTTACTGAGGAATCTGTGTCCAGAGATTATCCCATCCTTTCTTTGCTTGGAATGTTTACTCTGGAACATGAAAGAATGTCATCTCCATTCCTTCCTGCTGTATTCCTGGGCTGAACTCAGACTCATGTCAGGATGCTTTAGTGACAAAATTGTTATTTTTATCAGCTTTCATTCTATCCAGCACTCACAAGCCACCCAGGGTAACAGAGAAGACCCATCTTCAATTATTTTTTCTACTTTGCTGCACAACAGGTGCTCTGTGTGCAGCACAACAGGAGCATGCTGTGACTCTTGGGGGTGGTGCTGTCCAGGGCTAAGAGTTGGACTTCATGACCCTTGTGAGTCCCTTCCAACTCAGCATATACTGTGATGTTGTGATTTTGTTACTTTGTTCATTAAATCAATCAAATTAATAATAAAGTGACTGCATCATTGAAACAAATTCTATCCAGAGAAACAGACTTCTAACTTCTTTGTGCATGAAGAAGTTTGGTCTTGTTTTCGTCTTCTTGGTTCTGAGAATACTGAGAAAATTTTGGCTGATACACATGCTCTTAAGATACTATCCACCTTAACTGATGAAAGGAAGCAAAAATGATGGCTTCTTTGCTGGAGGAAAATTACATATGTCATAAAGGACACATGGCACTCCACTGAGTGAAAAAACTTCGTGCTAACAACTGTCAGCCTCTTCCTAACCTTCTCAGTTTTCAATCAACTAAAGAAAGTATTCCTAAGGCTCATGAGCAGTTTTCACATTTTCCTAGCATCTTGGAAAGAGTTTCCTTGCAAATATGTTGGGTAGAAGCTGCTGAGGTCATGCCAGTACATCAGAAATAGTTCTGCATGCATGCAATAGGCAGAGCTTTGCTCTTTGGTCTGAAGATTAAGGTGGAAAGGAAGGAATGGCTTGTTTCTTCATGGGATGAACTAGAGACATAAAATTAACCTGTGTACACATTATGTTCAGTACAGGGTCATGAGTGACAAACTGGGGCCTCTTGTGGTGTTATTTGCATGGAGAACAAGCAGAAGGCTTCTTTATATGACTTCTGTTTGCAAACTGTAAGGAGATTTTCCTTTAAGAATCTGGGTTCTGGAAGATACAAGGAGAGGCTGAAAATTCAGACCATTTTCTGTTCTAAACAAGAGTTTCCTTCTGCTGCTGACTGATTAAATACAATGGTTAAATACAGCAACCCAATTGGTTGGAGTTCTAAGGATTGGAAGGATTTAATTAATTTTGGGATAGTCAGTTATACAAGTGCAACATATAAGTGATAATTAGTTGGTAAAAAGCAGTGAAGCAAAGCAGGAGCAGTTGCCTTTCTTTCTCACTCTGCTGACAAGTTTCCACAAAATGAAAAGACTCAAGGCTGAGGAAATGTCCATTACAGAATGTGCTCACCTTTCCTTGCAATACCATGTTTGTCCCACTAAAGCCAGGCAGTGTATAAGTGTTGGAAATACAAATGCTTGCAATGGCAGCTCTGCCTGTTGCTTCAGCACAAGCAGAGCTTTCAGTCCTAGGTGTGACCCCACTATTCCCTCAGGGTCTGCTGTCTGTATCGCAAGCTGACAGTGGAAAAATATCCATCAAGCAGAACCACCTCCCACAGAAGTCCACATGTTCACCACATGTTTTCCTGCCTCACCCTTTGAAGACTCTGCTGGGAGCATCTGTAAATGTTTCCTATCCATATTGGAGGAGGCAGTGAATTCTCACTTCCTTGAGTCAAACCCTGCAAACTCTGCAAGAATCTCGACCTGCCACTGACTTAGAGCTCCAGTGTTAAGCAGCACCAACACAAGAGCTGAGATAGCCTTTCCCCAAAACTATGGACCTCAAATTGGAGAAGGCCGGTGGCATCCTAGCCTGTATCAGGAATAGTGTGGCCAGCAGGCCCAGGGCAGTGACTGTCTCTCTGTACTTGGCACTGGTGAGGTCACACTTTGAGTCCTGTCACCAGTTTTGGGCCCCTCTACAAGGCGCCCGAAGGAAGACATAGGTGCTGGAGTGTGTTCAGAGAAGGGCAAAGGAGCTGGGGAAGGGTCTGGAGCACAGGTCTGATGAGAAGTGGCTGAGGGAGCTGGGGCTGTGTAACTTGGAGAAAAAGATGCTTGGAGGACACCTTATCACCCTCTACAATCATCTGAACAGAGTGTGAAGCCAGGTGAGGGTTGGTCTCTTCTCCCAGGTAGAAAGTGACAGTACAAGAGGAAATGGCTTCAAGTTGCACCATGTTTAGAATGGATATTAGGAAAAATTTCTTGACTGAAAGGGTTGCAAAGCATCAGAACAGGTTGCCCAGGAAAATGGTGAAGTCACCATCCCTGGAAATGTTTAAAAAATGTGTGGTAATGGCACTTGAGGACATGGCTTAGTGGTGAACATGATGGTGGTTCTACCTTTACAGATGGATGATTTTAGAGGTCTTTTCCCACATTAACAATTCTATAATCTAGTCTTTCTTTTATGACTACTGAGAACTTGGGCACTGTGACACAACATGACAATGAGCTGTACCTAGGGACATTTGTGCTGTCAAGTGTAGACACAGTGTCCACACTTATACAGGATTAGTGTTGTCAGTGTACACTGACAGTGTCCATCCATGACAAATTCCTGATATCAATGGAAAGGAAAAGCAGCCACATTTTTAAGGGGTGTTTATGCTAAATCACTGTTTACTCTTCCTCAGCAGCACTTGGCTTTTTCTTATTGTTATGAATAACAGCAGGCAAGCTTCTCTAGGGCTGAAAGAGTCAATTACAAAGATTGCTTCAAGCTATTTTGGAAACTTTGAAAGCCAATGATTTGTTTTGCATATATCTACAGAGAGCTAAGTGGGTGTATCTAGTCTGTACAGGGCTAAGCCTATATCTGAACTGTCCACAAAACTTCCCTTTTACTGCTCATTTTACTTCATGGACTGCAGCACTTGCAGAAAACTTTTCAGGTTAGATAGAGACATCATGGTTCTTGCAATCCCATTTTGGAGCATTTTGACAATAATTTTGTGTTTTCAGTATGCTGGAGGATCTCTTTTCTTTCTCAGGCATCACTGCTGAGCTTTGCCATCGTTTCTTTGAAGTTGAGGATGTCACATAGCATTAGTGCTACAAGTTTCTTGACTGCTGCTCTGTTTTTTTTTCATCTTCTCAATTGCAGCTTGTATTGCTGACATTTCTATTAGAGTGATATTAATGATATCTTGGCTAAGTTCCCACATTTCACTGGATGTTGTATTAAGGTGGAACTAACTCTGTTTAGAAGTCCCATGTNATTATTATTGAAATTTGGTTTTGACAACTTCAGTTTTCTTGCTTTTTGATAAATTTTTCCTCTAAAATCTCAGAACATCACACGGCCTTCCAACATTTCTGCTCTATACCCAGTCTTTTCACTCCATGTGATTCAACCAAAGACATCTTAGCACAGTTTTTCTGAATGGCAGCAGCACACTGGCAGTGGTGGTGTAAGAAGAGTGCTTGATAGCCAGGTTTGCATCCTTGGTGTTGTCCACAGCACTGAGCTATCCATATGTCAAGTGCTTCATGAACCAGAAGAGGAGGAATGTTCAGAGTTCACCTGCTTTCAGATTTGCTGCNACTTGCAGAAAACTTTTCAGGTTAGATAGAGACATCATGGTTCTTGCAATCCCATTTTGGAGCATTTTGACAATAATTTTGTGTTTTCAGTATGCTGGAGGATCTCTTTTCTTTCTCAGGCATCACTGCTGAGCTTTGCCATCGTTTCTTTGAAGTTGAGGATGTCACATAGCATTAGTGCTACAAGTTTCTTGACTGCTGCTCTGTTTTTTTTTCATCTTCTCAATTGCAGCTTGTATTGCTGACATTTCTATTAGAGTGATATTAATGATATCTTGGCTAAGTTCCCACATTTCACTGGATGTTGTATTAAGGTGGAACTAACTCTGTTTAGAAGTCCCATGTCTTTTTTTCTTTCCTTTTTCTTTTTCTGTATTGTTCTACCCAAATCTGAGGATGTTTTGCACCTTTGTGTTCAATTCACCCATTTCTTCTTTTGCAGATTTTCACTTGGGAGAAGGTTCTGCATTTACCCACTTTACTGCAGTTTCTGCTTAAATCATTAGCTCTTCACTTATTTCTTTTACTTTGCATTTCCCTACTCTGTCTGCTTCCTCAGGCGCCTCACTCCCCCACCTGGAGTTTTCCAGTGAGCTTTGCGAGAGTTTTCATTGTGGTTTTTTACTTTCCTAAGAAGTTCTCCATATCTCTCCATGTCTCTCTGTTTCTCCAGTTCTTGCTCTAGATCGATATCCAGTTGTTTCACATAGAGCTTGATGTCTGCTGTGCCTGGAAAATATCAGTTATTCTTCCAGTGTACCTTTTCTCCTTTCTCTCAATTCATGCCTCAGTAAGAGGGAGTTTCTTGCAGCACTGTCTTTCTTTTCCAGTACGTATTCTGCCTTATATTACTGCATCTACTCTGCATTTTCCATGATCTGATTTTTCTTTGCAGCAGCCTAGCTGCAGTGTTAGCCCAGTTCTCTCTACCATGCAACACTCCTTAAAATAAAATAATGTATTTCTGAGAACTGACTGTTCCTCTTACTGTGACTGTAGGAACAAAAGTGCAACATGATCTTCTTCATCACAGAAATCATAATGCCTTCTGGCTGAAGGACAGGAGTTCTGTTTCTGCTTTGTGGGTCCTCCTGCCAATGTTATTTGTGCTGAGTATTGTCTTGCTCAGCTGATTCTGCTCTTGAAATCAAAATAGGAACCTCAGAATGAGGAAGGGCAAAGAGATCAGTCCTTGTGTTATGTATTTATTACTAAAGCTTTTGCTTGAAGTGCTGGACAATCTTCACAAACCTTAAAAAAAGAAAAAAAAGGGACCAAAAACCCAGAACCAGAGCATTAGGAAACTGTTGCATTAAGAGCTCAGCAGGAAGGTGAAAAGTTTAAACAAGTGAAAAACAGAGTAAGAGACAGGCATTGGAGATTGTGGTGTAGATGCATTTGTACAAAAATATTAATGAAATATGTTGTCAAAGACATAATACCTCTAATTCAGCCATATGTAAACAGACACAGTTTCAGATGAGTGAACAAACTTCGCCCGCTTAAGCTCTGACTTCTTCATCATGTGCGTCTGTACACAGAATCTGCATTTGAGAAAGGAGGGATTTCATTGGTGCATGTTATCAATCATAAAAATCAATGAGTTTATTTTTAAAGTATATTTTCATTTTCTGTAATCAGAGCCGGGCAAATTTTGGACAAGTCTAGTTTCTTAACTCTGGCACTTGGGAGCTCCAGGATCCTGTTTTCAATTGCTCTGGTAGCAATTACATGGACAGCTTTGAGCAAATCACTAAATCCCTCATTCCTTAATGGACAATATACCTCTTCCCTCTTTCCTGCTCTCTGCTTATTTAGAGTGAAAGCTTTAGAAAGTATGAACATCTGTTCATATCTGACACAATATAGTCCTTATCCCCTTAGGGGGGCCCCCTGGGAGAGATGTTGCTGCCGTAGAAAGTTTCCAGATCCACCAGCAAAGGAGAAAATTGCAATGAAGGGTAAGCAAGCAGGTGAGCAAGAAACAAGCTCTTTAGTAGCCATGACTCACAAGAGCTTTCATGCAGCCTATTGCTCACTAACAGCACAAGGCAAAGCTTACACAGTTTAAAATTAAACAAAAGAGCCTAGATATGTAATTCTTGGTGGGTTTGGGTTTGAGCTTTTTTCAACATAGACACAAACCTTTTAACACTGCCATGGTTTGGTCTTGTTTACATGTTTATAGCCATGGCTTTCCCACTCCTACTGATAAGTGATCCCTTCTACCAAGGTCAGTACTAGTGGTTTCTGCCAGAGCACACCTCTCAAAGACACAAGAAGGTGGTATTGTCTGTAAACACTGGAGGACTTTTATTACAAGAGACATTCAGTATCACAGTGGTGTTTATTAGACCTAGCTTAGAAGTCTCTTTCATAGACTAAACTGACTGGCATTTTGAAGTAGACAGATAAAGGAGGTTGGTGTATTTTGAAAGGAAGAGACCCAAATGAGAAGGAGGAATGTGTGTCATTTGGCATGTACATTTCTGCTTCAAGCAGTTACCTCAGCCTTTGAAAGGCAACCTACCTTTTTTCCCTGAAATGTTCAGATACACAAACCATGTATTGATCAAATCTTAACATGACATCTAAAATCAGTAATGCCTATAGGACAAAACAAGTCTTTTACTGCTGGCAGGAGAGATTTATGGCATCACTGATGACCCCAGTTTTAAGAAAAATGAAAGAGAAATATGCTTGCTTTTAAAATATTCATCTTAGGTGAGGTGTCCAGGTATGGTCAAAACTTTTATTTTAAAAAAAGCACAAGTCATTTGTTCTGCCCCCGCACTCCTGTAGCACATAGATGACTGGAGAGAACCACAATTCTTGGATTAAAAGGAAATTTTGTCTGTTCTCCAGATAATGTTTGCAAAAAGAAACAATGAAACCCATGGGATAATATNCAGAAGAGGAACTTTACACGTCACAGCTGTGTTTATTTGGTGGTTTCCTGACTTTTTACACTTCTGGCACCCTTGAGCCACGAAGTCAGGCATCGAACAGCAGTGGGTGGAGCTTTTACAGAGTGGCTCCAAGCTGTGTCATGATAATTTTAAAATCCCAGCACAGGATTTGTTTTGCTGTGGGAGATTGGCAGCCTTTGTCACACAGGAACCTTTTTTCCCTGTTCTGTGGCCCTGCACTGCACGTCCTGTGTTCTGCATCACTGAAAGTCAGGCGTGACATTTCCACTGCCAGCTAGCAGAGAGGCCAGTCTCGTGGCTATGATGTCATTAAGGAACTCCAGCTCATGTCTGTGTCATTATGGCAGTGACAAGCTATTTGTCATTATGGCAGTTTACACAGAACTGGAAGCGTGAAGCAGAGACTGAAGCCAGGACAATGTCTGTGTCAGTAAGAGGGCATAGCAAGATGTGGTAGGTAGTAAGGATACTCTATGCAAACGTAACTTTTATGTCATAACTCCAAGTTAGGAGTCACATGCTTCCAACAGCTAAAGATGTACAGAGCGGCTGTGCACCAACTGCATTTTTGTCATTTGCTTTAAATTATAACACTTGTGGGTTCCACTTAAAACTGATGTTTCACTCTTCTGAAGACTGTCAAAGCCTGGTTTCTGCCTTGAAGTATTTACAAACCCCTACTGTTTCTTTGACCAGGTTTTTCATTGATGCATTTAAATGGAACATTTGAAATGAGAATATATATTTTTTGACTGGAGTTATAAATTTCAGAGTTTTCAAGGCTCCCCCCTTCATTCTATATTCTGAGAGACTCTCTTCCTGAAACCTCTGACCCTGGCATGCTCCAGAACCCCTGGAAGCTGTTCTGGACTGCAGCAGGTGCCCAGCTCACAGATGGGTCCCAGAGCCGCACATACCACCCTCCTCCCTCACTTCTCATCCCTCCAGCCTAATCTCCACTACTCCATGTTGGTGAGAGTTTCTAAGGAGGGTGACTTTTTAGAAAACAGATACTTTTTTTTACAGGCAGCCTTTTACTATCCACCTGAAGATAATCCTCCTCCAGATAAAATCCTTCTGTGGGTAGAAGAGAAGCAAATTCACTGTTCTTGGTAGACTATTAGAGGCAGAGTGGAAACTAGAATGGTACAGACACAGAAAGCTATGTTCTCATCATGCCAAGGATGCTGAAAGGAGCTTTTCCTGCTCTGCACAGGCAGCATACTTACCATGAGAAATAATCTAGTTCTTGTACTCTGAGTATTTTGTACGTCCAGCAATGTAAAGCCAATAAACTTTTGGCGTAACAAAGCCCAGGCTTCTGACTCAGTAGGAAGCAGAGCAGGGAAGTCCTGCTACCTTTTATTCTCAGGCTTCATCCCAGGGAGCATGGGTATTTGTTCTGCTGGATGAGCAGTGTGAGGAGGTTTGCCATTTGAGGAGCAGCACTGTGCGCAATCCTCGCTTGAATGACTGACCAAAAGAGCACCTGGAAACCACCAGTCCTGAGTCACAAGGAGCACATTGCTCCAGGCTTCCTGTGAATGTGCTAAAATACAAGGCTGTATTCCTGTTTTGAATATGGAGGGATACTGCTCTGTCACATTTCTTTCAGGTACTAATGGGAGTCACAGGCCAAGCTACCTAGGCATGCAGACAGTGGGTGTGGACACCTTAATATAAAAGGGGCTTAAATTATATTGGCCCTTTATTGACACTGAGAACTTGATTTTAACCCCAAACATTAACCCACCATTGCCTATATGACCTTTGTACTTCGTAGTAGTTACTGATTTCTGGAGTTCACACAAGGTATGCATGTAGCTGTGGGAATGACTTCATTGTCTTCTTCTTATTATAGGCACTACCTCTCCAAAAAACGTAAACTTTCACTTACTGTAGTAGGTAAAAGCTTGGCTGAATCATACCAGGCACAAAGAATGGGTCACAGTTCAAAAAGGAAAAAGAGAATAATAGGGTCCAGAACAGTTTGGCTAATAATATATTCTTTAATGCGACAAATTTAAAAGCTATCCTAGCAAAGTTTAGGAAAGCGTAATAAATCATGGCACTTAAAAGGCTTACTTAGCACATTGTGCAGATTGTTATTTAAAATTTAGAGAATGTACACAATGCCAGTACTCTCATAAATATTTTTTAAATCATTTTGCATCAGGGCTTTTCTGATCTCTCACACAATAGATAACTTCACATATTCAGTGCTTACAGGATCACATAAGCTCACCTTAGGTGAGCTGCAAGAAGATTCACTAACATGCAGTGGTGTTCATCTTGTCTGGGAAGAGCCCAGAGAAGTGGATTTCACTTGACTCATCCAGCTGCTCATAGTCCTCAAACACACACTGAAGAAGAAAGATAGATTCTTTGCAGTCACATAAAGGGAATCCTTCTTTTTTGTCATTACAATTTTCAAAGACGTATATTTTTTACTATGCGTCAGAAAGTAGGATACATTGCTGGGATGATGGATCAGTGACTCAAAATGGTGCCTGGGGGATTTTATCTGAAAAGAAGGATTAATTCTGCTTATTTCTGCTTGTTTCTTTTTCAGGCTATGAATCTTGTCCAATAGATGCCAGCCAAATGGAAAGAGGCACAGTGATATTGCTGTTTCCAGTGATTCAAGCCTTACTCCACCTGAGTCAGGAGTCACTTCTTTGACCAAGAGACTGGGACAAATCTATGGCTTAAGCAGTTCTTCCCAACTAGAAAATGTTCAACAGACAACAGTCCGAACAGGGCAGAATTGTGAAGCCTCGAAATTACATAGCTTAAGAAAGTGGCCACAAGTGTGTGCAATTCATCAGTAAGGCTCCCAGTATATAGAGACAAACAACCTTGCACCCTGACCTATTTCTTCCCGTTCAACCTCAACATTTTGCAATTTTTTTTTCAGAGTTTTTGCTGAGAAGGGAAAACTCAAAATTTCAATATATCTATGTAACTGCTAAAGACCAAATTTCTGGTTGAGCAATTTAATAATGTGGGATTTTAACTCCACTTCCCTGTAGGGCAAATGCTTCTGCAGTTCCCATTAGCCTTCACAGTGCTCGTGCACCTACCGGAAGGAAGGAAGGAAGGAAGGAAGGAAGGAA
>VWZS01003078.1:337777-360962 GCA_013397075.1 Rhabdornis inornatus | reverse complement strand
GAAAGAAAGAAAGAAAGAAAGAAAGAAAGAAAGAAAGAAAGAAAGAAAGAAAGAAAGAAAGAAAGAAAGAAAGAAAGAAAGAAAGAAAGAAAGAAAGAGAGAGAGAAAGTCTTTGTTTTCAGACTTCAGGCACAGCTTATGATCTGGAGACTGAATTTTGGCCCAAGATCTTCTGTGGACAGGTTCCAGAAAAATTTGAAAAGATCAGTCTCAGGAGGTATATTAAAGATTTCCTATTGCATTTGATTGTTGCATCCACTTAATGATCATTCAAACAGTGCATGTTTCTCTTCATTAATTATAAAATAACTTTTAAAATCATCTTCATAAATTTACCATTATTCTGCTCAAATACTTAATTACAGATTTATCTCCTAACTCAAATGGGGAAAAAATTAATGCCTGTTTTAATCACCCGCTGTTAAATTTATGGTTGTTAGTTCAATCCCAAAACTAGTGAACACCTTAGTCTATTCTACTCTGTTGAATAGTAGTAGTGGTCAAAACCATACAACATGGCCTGTTTCTAATTATACTCTCATGTTTCCTCCTAATGAACAAAAAATCTCCATTTGGTACTTTGCCTGTTAACCTCTGTAGAGGTCACTGCCTCGTTCCTGTAATGCAGCACACCTTTTTCCCTTCCATTTAACACAGTTATTACTTTCTGGAAGGCAGGATGTTTCTTGTTCAGATTGATGCACAATCAAGCTGGCCTTTTTCATTCAATATATTACGTATTTCTGTATTTGAAGGCTCAGGGAAAAGTAATGAAGTCTGACCACAAAAGTATTAGCTGCCACAGAGGTTGCCTTGGCTAATCATCCTTTGTGTGCAAAATTGATGACTGATAAATCATGTTTTCCATAAAAACATGTACACGCTCTTGGCTTGAAGATCTTAAGCCATGGTAGAGCAAGGACTTGAATTTAAATAGTCCTGAACAACCTGATGTCCATCAACAAAACTACCAGTATCAGCAACCTATATTTTTCTGACTACCAAACAGCTTATTTCTGTCATGGTCTAAAAACACCTGTTTTGTGGCAGGAAATTTGAACCAGTATACTTTATTGCCAATTAACAAGCTGCTAGTTACCAACTCTGTACCGAGAAATAAAACAAATAGACAAACACACAGAGAAACACCTCAGCTTTGCACATGACATCTCTCCTCCTCCCTTTTTACTCCCTTTGCTGCACTCAGCCCCTTCTGATATGTGGGTGATAACACAGGGGACTTGGTTGTTGTTCCTTTACTTTTGCTTTTCTCATTCCTGACTTCACTGCCCCAGTACAGGATCCTGCACAGGCTGTATGCCCTCCTGAGCCTGCTCCCTGCTCCTCCTGGGTGACTCTGTTCTGTGCTGCTTGAGAGGCTCCTGAAAGGAAAAATTAAAAACCAAAATCTGATGGGGCCCCAAGTTTGTTTTATGGTGCAGCTCAAAAGCCAGAGCTGGAGGTATTTTTTGTTTCTCCCAGTGCTAAGGAGGTCACCATCAGGGCAAGTATGTCTCTGAAGAGTTACTATGGAAATTACCATGCGCTTTGAACACCTTTTTCCTACTGAAAGAAAGGAGAGCTGGACATCTAGAAATCGCAGTCCAAGCTAGCCAACTTCTGGCAGCTGGTCAAAAGACTAGATGTGTCGCCAAGAAAGGTCTACTCATCTTTTAAAGATATGGGGTTAGACTTCCACCGGGTTTTAAATGGCTATAGTTGATGAGGTCAGGGACTCTGTCCCCCCACTTTGCTGGCATTAAACAAATGGCTTTCTACTTGTTTTCCATTGTAACCCCTACTCTGCCTGCCCTGTGAAAGAACACAAAGGAACTACAAGAACAATTGCAAACAAATGCTGCAAATACTACTTGTGGGATTGTAAACACAAGCAGTGATTCAGCCCTAAATGGCAAAGGGAGTAGCAGGCAACTAGACCTTCAATTATTAACTAACAAGGCTGGACTGACCCAAGATTTTCCTCTGTGCTTGTGAGGCAGAGCAGGGGCATTTCACCGAGTGCATAGCATCAGGGTGATTGGGAAAGCAGTGCTGTGGCAGCCAGCCCACAGAGCACTCCTAAGGGTGCAGCAGCTGGATTACATGGGCTTTGCTCCTGTGGAGCTGAGAAAAGCCTTCAGATAACTTGATCATCCTAGCTTACTCCCTCTGGGTGGGGAACTGAATCCAAACCTACACATCTCTTTCCATCTGGGGTGTCCCAGAGCGTCCTCTTCCCCTACTCCAGAAAGACAGGGAAGGGTTTCCTGCAGCTTCCTTGTGGGCCCAATACCTACAGGATGGGTCTTAAACAACCCTAACGTTGTCTGTGGAACAAGTAATGAGATGGTGTGAATACCACTCTTACAGCTGGAGACCATTCCCTGTCCTTAGTGTCTCTGAGACACGATGCTGAAGTTCAGGAGAAGCAAACCTCACAGAGCATCCCAGTAAAAACCTGGGATGTTCTTCTCAGGAAAATGGAGTGCCTTGAAAAAAAGGGCTTCCAGCTCTGTTACCTGTTATCCATGTCTCCCGCCTTTGTGCTGAGGGTAGACATGGAAATTTCCCCCTGTCACCTCCCCTCTGCTTCTTTCTTGGTGTGGCCCAGCTCCAAAAAGCAGTATCAGAGATAACTAATCTCTACCAACACCAGCAAGGATTTGGAAGAGCTAGGTGAAAAAGGAGACAGAGGAGCCCCAGGGAAGAGAAGAACTTGCCTCCAAGGGTCTTGTGAGCAGTCTGCATCCACACTTGTCTACTTCCATTTTTCTCTCCTGTTTGTTCTTCATTGTTTTTGGGAGTTTTTTTATATATTTTACTCTAATTTTACCTTTCTTAATAAGTTCACCCTCAAATGGACAGAAATTGAAATAAAATAAGAAATAAGAGACCTGGTGTCACTTCTGACACAAGGGATTGTAGTCTTTCCAGCCTCTCAAAGACAGGTGTATAGCAGAAGCCCTGCTCTGACAGAAAGCCTTTGCTCACTGCTATTTTCTACTATCCTAGATTTGATTTTTTTTTTCCCTGTCCCATAAGGTCTGTTCAGACATGAGTATCAGCAATGAGCCACAAAGGACAGAAATATGTTTGTCACCTAACTATACCAGGACTTTTTGTGACAAAAAGTGTCTGTAGAGCCACTGCGAAAATAAAGCCAGTGTTGGAGTGGAGTGTTAGAGTGTTAGAGGGAAAGTTTACAGAGAAGCTGTGTAAGCCAGAAAAATTAATCTGCCAGTGGTAACATACACAAGAAGGGGGTTCCTAGACTGTTCATTAATTAAGCTTGGAGACCGGAAAGATTATTGCAATAGGAATTATGTTTAATAAAGGAGGCATCTGCTCTGGAGGAAAAGTGTATCTCCTAGTGCCTGACATTGTTCCTGTATTTGCACATATCTGGAAGGAATTTCTCCCTACATACCTACAGCTTTGATTTTTTTTTTGTCCTACATATCCATCACGGGATAACCCTGTTGACTATAATGGAATGTCACCTGGAATGCATTTTCCTGTGCCTTGGAAGAATATTTTGTGCATAGATACTGTATACATTATTTAAATGGAAGAACTAAGAAAACAGTATGAAATATATTCATCAGCTTGACTGACAGAGGGGTTGCACACCAGCAGGTCAGTGGAAAGTGGGGACAGAGGCATCTCCTCTTTTGCATTCTGAGGAATTCTGAAGTTATTGAAGGTTTTTAATGGTGCAATCAAATCATTATAAGCAAAAAGCTACGAAACCAAATTCAGAACAATGAATGCATCAGTTCATTAATGGAACAGTTCCAGCCATCTGGTATTCATATGTCCTACACTGGGGCTGCTATTGTGCAGACATAAATGACCCAATCTTACCTTCCAGCAAGAGCTTTCATTAACTAAATATATCCAAATTCTTTATTGTACAGCTAGTATTACAGGCTCTATTCTATGTTTTGGAAAGGCTGGAATTTCAGGGGTTTTTTTTCAGTTTTGGTCAGTTAAAGCTTCAGTCCCACAATATTTCCCCTTAGGGTTTGTGTGTGTGTTACCCTCCCATTGTGGATATGGCACCTCTTGGAAAACTTTTAGGGACTTCTGCTGCTTAAGCTCTAGAAAAGAAAGAAGGGGACAAGTATTATTTCAGTAAAAACAAAAAACATTAAGACACTAGTAGGAAATACTGTCTCTTGAAGGAAAAATTCTAATGTAGCACTGAGTTTTTCACTTGGCATTATTTACTTTTTTCAGATGATAGCTCCAGCAGCTTTTCAAAGCCCACAGAATTGCAGGATGGGTAAGATTGGAAAGGACCACAGTGGTCATGGGGTCCAACCTCTTTGCTCAAGCAGGGTCATCCCAGAGCACATAGCAATGGATTGTGTCCAGACACTTCTTGAATATCTCCAGTGAGAGAGGTCCACAACCTCTCCAAGCAGCTTGTTCAAGTTCTCAGTCACCTTCAGAGTAAAGAAATTCTTTCTCATGCTCAGGTGGAAATTCCTGAGTTTCAGTTTCTGTACACTGCCTCTTGTGCTATTGCTTGGCACCACTAGAACCACCAAGAAGAGCCTGGCTCCCTCCTCTTGGCACTGTCCCTTCAGATATTTATAGATGTTGAAGAGGTCCCCTGTCAGTTGTCAGCTCTTGAGGCTAAACTGGCCCAGCTCCCTCATCATTTCCTTGTAAGAGAGACGTTCCAGCCCCTTCGTTGTCCTCTGCTGGACTCACTCTAGGAACTCCATGTAAGACCTGGCATTTAAGAAGGCCAAATGATGTGCAAAGTTATATACAGTACAGAGGCATCCATGTAACTTTTTCTAAGCAATTCATTTTTTTAATCCTGTGAAGGAGTATGGCACTCAATTTATTGGTGTACAAATATCATCCAGTTCAAGATGAAAGGGTACAGACAGGATAAATTATGGATTTTAGATGCTGTCTATTGGCTAAGGATCACTGTTGGAGCAGGATTTTATATCCATTGGGCCTTGTCAAAGGGCCAAAGGGGCAGGCTCTGGAGCAATGGACCCAATGGCCACTGCTACATTTTCTGGAGGTAAAGCTTTCCTTGTTTCCCTGTATCATCATGAGAAGGATATTTCATGGCAGACCAGAGCCCTGTGCTTGATGAAAAGACAAATCATAACAGCATTCACTATCCAGTCATCCCTTAACACCCCACAAACAAATGTTTTTTCAACAACCTGGAAAACAAAAGGCTGAATGAGTAGCAGTGCCCAGGCAGCATAAACACAGAGGTTCCGTGAAACAGCGGTGGTGACCCAGCCTCAGGCTCCAACACAGGTGTTCATAGAGCTGAAGGACAAGTAGGAGTGTCCAATGCTGCAGCCATCCCACAGGAGATGCCTGCCCAGCCTCCCCTCCCTGCCTTCCTTCCATACAACCTGCAACCATCCCTGAGCCTGTGCTTACACCAAAACCATAGCTCCTCCTCACTGTCTCACCTCCCTCACCACAGTGAAGGCACAACCATCAGCTCTCATCCAGGAGCATCCTGGCAACCTTCTGCCCCCATGCCTGTCCCAGACAAACCCCATATATATCACACAACCATCAGCTCTCTTTGATGCATCTCATGGTACATGATTTGTAAGACTCTGAACAGTAACACAGAGGTTTATGGTTCTGTATGAGCTGTTACTGGGTTAGTCACTAATGCACTGAACTCCTTTACATCTCTGGCAGTAACTACCTGAAGCGTCTTGCAAACCCTAGTCCAGTCATCTCAGGGCAACATGGGACAAGCCCACACCTTCTTTCACAAAGAGCCCTGAGCCCTGGCCACTTGGACAGACACTGCTCTTATTTCTGGTGCAGGTATTGTCTAAACAGCCTGATCTGACCTAGATTTTGCCATAGAGGCTCCTCTGCTTTTGTGGATATATTCCTAATCCTCGACATGCTCAGGCACCTATGGGCACCCATTTTTCCCTCAATCCTGGCCTTGCAGTCCTGCTGCTAGGGGCAGCGCATGCGAAAAAAAGCCATGAAGAGCCAAAGCTTGGCTTCCAGGAGCGGTATGGTCACATTCACTCTTCAGCAATCTGCTACAGTTCAGTAGGATTGGGATATCCTCAGGTCCAGACAACAGGAGGCTGAACCAGGGAGAGTTTCCATGGAAAAAGCTGCTCTTTTGCCTTGAGAACTTAGAGGTTTTAGAGGAGTTTGTGGCTCACAGAACGTCATGAGCTGCTGCTGCATCACAGCAGGAGCCCCGAGGAGACTGAACCAAGGCAGAAGCACTGCCACAGAACAAAGATGACATAATTTTATGGATAGGGATGCTTTCTTTCCATGAGATTTCTGATGTGTCTGAAGTCGCTCTGGAAAACAGCATGTTTTCTAACTGTAGGCAGTGTTATTTGCTCAGATTCCTCTGCATCCTGTTCTGAACAGGGGTCCCCAGCATGTTAGCACTGGGCTTCAGAGAGTATGTATGTAACAAATGAGCAAAAAGTCAAACTCCAGAGAGTGCTTTATTCTTTGTGAATTGTTGGAACTGTTCTTTGTAATGTACACATGCTTTAGCAACCTACTACAAAGAGTGGCACTCTAAGAAATAAAAAGTGAAATCAATAAAAAGTGATCAATAACAAGTGAAAATACTGTTCCAATTACTCCTATCTCAGATAATGCTGAAGCATGCCATTTTTTTCCACAGGAATTAGTAGTGATCCCATTGAATGTTTTGTTCAAAGCATCCATTGCACTGAAAATTTCCGCACATTTCCAATCCAAAATGAAATTGTCCATTGTTACCCACACCAGAGTATGCTGTGTAGAGAAGTGACAGAGTGAAGAGACATCTTAACTGTAAATTCCCAGATTTTTTTTTTTTATTAAAAACACAAGAGGTACTTTCCAGGCCCAGACTGAAGAGGAGTTAGATGTTTAACTTTTCTGGGTTTGTATGACTAACCTTGCAGCCACTCAGTTGAAATTGTATGAATGCTGAGAATTAAATATATCAATGTCTGCACATGTTAAGCATACTTATGATTTTAATCAATTCACTAAATTGAGCACATGGAACTTACATGGTTTGTTCTGGAAACAGAAGTTTTTCCAGACTGAAGGATGTGAAAACTACTTCCCTATCTAATGCAATTCAGTACATCTGTGTGTGATTACATAAACACGTCTCAGACCACAGAGCACCACAGCCAAGTCTCATAGCAGTTACATTCATTAAACGTCAGACCATGTGATCTTCCCCGGACCTTCAATATTTGCCTGTTTTTAAGATTTACTGAATATTCCCCATATTTTCTATTTTGACCAGGAGTAGTTGATTGAGAATTAATGACATTATCCTTGACTAAATGACAAGTCAGTGTTTCTGGGCTGAGCTAGCATGCCTGAAGTCACTAAGAGAAAACAAAAGAACTGAAAAAACATTGCTGCTTTAACTATATCAGTTCACTGAAAGTGGACTCAAAAATAGTTTTCTTTAAAATGTTTGCAATCATTTTACCTTAATCTAATTCCATCTCATGCACAGATCAGCCTTTTCCCATGAACTCAGGACTGTATTTTCTGCTATTTTCCTTCAGGAGTCATTAGCTAGAGGTGCATCCCAACTAGCAATTTTTGAGTAACCATAGGGATGCTAAGCAGTGGTGATTTACAATTTGCAGATGTAGTAGCTCTTAGGAACAAGCACTGTCCTACTGAAGAAGACTCTGGCATGCTAGAGGTTGTAGGTCTCACCCACAGAGATGTAAATCTTGTCAGATTACCCTTTGCTTGAAGCTTTGATTGCTTTCAAGTTAATCTTGGTTCTTATAGTATCTGGGCAACTGGCTGAGGACAGGACAGACTTGTAGACATGTACAGGCAGTTTATATCCCAAAAAGATGAGTAAAAACTGGTTTATAATAAAACTACAGCAGATATACTGCCACAGGACTGGAAGAATCAATTTTGCATTCTGAAGGCCACCTGCTCTCATCAGTGACTCTTGGGTGTCATCCCTTTTCTTCCTCCAGCGGAGGACACCTGCAGCTTGAGCACACTGTTTCAAGACTGCAGTTGTCCAGCTCAGATGTGGCCTGTGCATAGGTGAGAAAACTACTAAGACCTGCCACCATAATTGGCGTATAGATGCTAAACCATCTATTAGAGCTTGTAACAGAACATGTTTTAGGGTCACCTCTTGCAAAGCTTGCTTTGAACAAGCATTTTGAACAGCACTTTCGAATAGCACTTTCCAAAGTTAATAGCTTGCTGAATACCTAACAAAGCTTTTCAGCATGTTGAAGTCCAGTCTCAGAGCAAAATTGCAATGCTGAGTACAAAAACAAGGTCTATGTGGTGATAACTTCTTCCTAAAGAGAAAGCATCTCACCAACCATGACTACAAGAGACCTGCTCTCACTGATGCCATAAACTTTGTTAATAACCATACCTGTGGTGCAGCAGATATTGCCAGTAGCTATAGAAGACAGTGTTATCACCGTGTTGATGGCACACAAGCAAAGATCAGAGCGGAGAATTATCTCTGCTGCTTTCTGGTTCCTTGAGAAATACGAGTGCTTTAAGTGGGCTTGGTGCTTTATAATAGACTTTTGTGCTGCTGGAGGCACTGATGGCTTGTATAGCTGTAGGTAACCTCCCCAGGAATCTCTCTACAGGGGTTAGAAATGCTTAGTCATTTCAGACATTGAACTCTCAGTGTTGAACAACATACATCTTTTCACTTTGATGCAAAAGCGGCCTCTAGGTGCTCCAGCAATCCAACGAAACCAGACTATTTCACAGTAAAAACTTATGGGGGGTAGGGGGTGGGGAAGAAGAAGTAATTTGAACCTGGTTTTGTATAATAAAATAATTCCTGTAATCTGGAAAACTATCTGTTGTGCAACCCCGTCCCTTTCCAAGAATGAGCGCTCCGTGGACCGGCAAACTGACTATTCCTATGACGGGGCTCTCAAACGGCTCTTGTCGACGTCGACAAGAGATCCGAAAGTTTCGCAGGACGAGAACCGTGGCTGCTCCAGAAACACCTGCATACCACCGCCACGCAGCCCGAGCCCGACTGCCCTTTCCCTAGGCAGCCTCCGCGGTCGGGCACCGTGTGCTGCGGAGAACGAGTGGCCTCAAGCCGGGCACGCGTGGGGTCGGCGGGGCGGGCACACCTGGGTCCCGCCCGGCCGAGGCGCGCAGGCGGAGCGGGGGCGGAGGGAGGCCAGCAGAGCCGAGCCCAGCCCAGCCGAGCCCAGCCCAGCCGAGCCCAGCCCAGCCCGTCACGTCCCGTTCCTACCCTCCCTGTCCCGTTCCTACCCTCCCTATCCCGTCCCGTCCCGCTCCACTCCACTCNGGCTCGAGGCGTCGGGTCAGGCTGCTATTCCTCCTGGACTAACGTCTCCGGGGCTGGCCTGGAATAACTGATGGGCACTTACTTGATTAAGAAACACTAACAGGACTTACTTAGGGTCTGCCCTCNCTTTGGATATATTTATACCAAATTAAAGCAGTGGGAAAAGTCCTAGATAAAAAAAAATAGTTGCCACCTCTCTCTCCTGACTTCCTCAGTCCTTCGGACGAAGAGCCTGCTCAAGTCCGATGGGAGCAGTGTCGATGTATCCATGGTGTTTACGAAGGTAAAGGACAGGGAGAAGATGAATGATAAGCATAAGGGTGTGATTTATTAGAGAAAGACCGGGAGCGGGGGGAAGAGGAGGGAAGCTAGAGGACAAAAGCCGTTAGCAAACTGAAGTGAGAAGAGGGAGGTGGAACCAGAGGGACCAAGTTTCTTCCTCTCACTTTTTTTTGTATACTCTTTTTAAATAGCTCCACAGTAGGAATCATCCCAAAAACTGCTTCCTATGGAAATATGTGAAAAGTTTTCATTATCACAAAAATGTTGGAATGTCTAAATTTAATTTTCTTGGGGATATCTCTGTGAAACAAGCTCACACCTTTATGATTTCAGTTGTCTGCGAATGTTAGAAGCTGCCTAAATCCCCCCTTTCTTTTTTTCTTTTTCTATCCTTATTTGCTCCAGATTTGGGTTGGTTTTCTGTGTGGTTTTTGTATTTTATTTTGGTTGGTTGGTTGATTTTTTATTTGGTTGGAGGTTTTTTTGAAGTTTCAAGGCTAAATAACTTGGAGGAGACACTGTAGGCAACTTGTGTTCTCAAAGTGTGGGGGAATTGGGGCAGCTGCAATCTTTTTACTGCTAAGAACTGCTGCAATCCTTATCTTTTCAAAGAAAGTTTTTGCATGCTAGGTCAGGTTTGGTGTGTTGTACCATTTGGTCTAAAATGAATCACTCTCAGGTCTGGGAATCATGTTTCAATTTGGCGGCCAGGGCTGTGTGCCATGCAGCCTGTTACGCTTGTGCGAGGANNNNACGCTTGTGCGAGGATGGGCTATACTGAAGTACTAAAATAATATTTCTGGCAATTTCAGCAGTGGACTGAAGCAATAGGCTGTGTGCACAGGCGTAAGTGAAGCTCTGCCCTGCAGCTTGCTATTACTGGCTATAGGCGTGCCGCATGTCTTTCCTTAACTGATATGTGCTCGGACTTACGAAGCAACTTGATAGGCTAGGCCTGTGTTTTACTGCTGTTTTTATTAAATATTAACCACACAAAATTAAACGCTGTTTTGCTCCAGAATAGATTGACATGGTCTCTTCCTGTGCAGTTGTACGTGAACAGTGGTTGTTTTCCTTCTTGTAGGGCAAATAACCAAGGAAATGTTATTTAGGAACACTGAGAAGCACTGCTGCATGATCAGTGTGGTATTGTCTTTATCACTCCCTATTACAGATTGCAGTAGTTAGACTCTTGGCTGCTATAAACCTCGTTCTGAGAACTTAGCAGTAGCAGTCCTGGTTGAAGAGAGGAAAGCATTGGCTGGTGTCTGCTTTCTCTTCCTCCACTCTTCAAAACAAATATTGAGGGTCAAAAGGTTAAACAGCTTTTGAGACAAAACACATGGAAAATGCAAAATTTAAGTAGTGCTACACTGCGTACCCAGCCTTAATATTTGAACTCTATGTGTGAGTAACAGACAATCTTATCACTGTAAGGAAAAATACTTTATGGTCATGTGGTTTTCATCAGTAGCTCTGGAAGATTGTAACTAAAATATAATTCATTCTCTGCTTAAAAATGGGAAAAAATAAAAATCTATCTTTGACTTGGTCTTATAATGTCACACAGTTCAACTATTTGGGGAATCCAGGAAAGGTTGTTGAAGAAAGTGTTTTGCTCTGCTTTGTGCTTACATGGGATTTACTTTGATGTCACTATGATGAGCTTTTAATAGCACTTTAATGGATAGTTAGCTGTTTCTCAGTGGCCTCTCCATATTTATCTTGCTTTTTCTCATATTCAGAGGATTAAATCAAAAGGCAAGTAATTCTTTTGACCAGTTTATTCCTCTAGGAGACCATCACCATCTTCCCTCTGAGTACCCAGCAGTTTGAGCACTCTCAGAGGTGAGCTGCCTTCTCCAGATGTCAGAAGAGCTGGCTTTGATCACCTCTAGGTGGTGACCTGCTAGCACTTATGGAGCACTGTTGCTGTGTATCTGGATTTTTTTTCATATGGGTGTAGAGGAGAATTGAGTGCAGCTCTTTTGCCATCAGGGCTGAGTGGGGAACTCTTCACAGGCCGTCATTTATGGTCTTGGTGGTGCTCAAGGATATGTGGAAGAATTTGAGACAGGGAAGATGTACTGTGTGGCAGTTGTCCTTTTCACTGCTTTTCCCTCACAAAATTAGAATTTGCTACATAAGTGCAATTTCCTCCCTTTCAGAAAGGAAGGTGCATGTAATTTAAGGGACGCTTAAAATCAGCTTAAATCCATCTAAAAGGGATATTTGAAGAGTGGCTGCTACACATAATGCCAGGGAAAAGATGCATCCAACTGTTTTACTGAAAGAAGGATAGAGCAATCAATATTTGATCCCTCCAGCATCTTCAGTTAGTGGATTAGTTTTTTTATATGTTGTGCATTTCACTGCTTCATCTTTCACAATGGGCTGTATTTTTTTTTCTATCAGTTTAGTTGGGTTAAAAAAACCCCAACTTTTGGGAAAATAAAGTATGTATTTTCTTTTTCCATCTTCCCATCTTTTCTTAAAAACTGCTTTCAATTTAGGTATGGTCCTCATTTTTTGCCTTAGAAGTTTTGATAATTTGATGGAGAGCACCGCTCTCCAGAAATGCTTGATCATGAGGGACTTGAGGCAGTAACGGCTTCAACTGGCAGTAGTTATGAAGTGTCTGATATGTTTTTGACTTTTCTCTTCCAGGTGTCGCAAGGTGATACTGTAGAGATGTAGCACTCCTCAGCAGTGCGGCATTAGGGCAGAACTTCGTCTTTACCCCCATGTGTTTTTCTTCATAGCTAAAGCAGAAGCTTAAGGCTTCATCCATGGCCCACAGATGTCAATGGCAAAGTCTGTATTGGCACTGAATGACTTTGGATCAGGTACAAGGCTGATGTGTTGCTTTGACAGAAATATAAAATTATTCCCAGGGCAGAAGAAAGTTCTGTCAAGGAAATGAGAGCTGCTGATCTACTTACATGTCAGGGAATTTGAATTTTGGTTTTCTTCGTTTATATTTCAAGGTTAGTTTCTTTCAAACATGCAGAAGCATTTCCTGTGCATTCATGCACTTTCACTGATGTACTGGTACATATGACAATGAACATCTGAATGTCTGGGACCTTGGTTTGGTTTTTGTTGAAAGTAGAGGAGAATTCTGAGAAGTGCCTGTCTTTGTGTACTCAGACCTCTCCTTCTCTCCTCTCTTGGTGTTTCTTGACTGCCTGACACTCTTTCCTTACTCCCAAAACAGCGCACCTGGCTTGCAGAATCTTGGTAATTGTTTGGCTGAAGGTTGCACTCTAGGATACATTTTCATTTTTTAATGATTGGTGTCTCTAATTGTTGAAAGTACTGTTTCTATTTGTGCAACATTGAGCACCAGAAAAGAGCCTATGTGCTGGTGCTGGTTGAGATGGTATACATGCGTCCTCATCTCACATGGCAACTCCATGACCGTGGCATTTCTCTTACAAAGTCTTGATAAAGAAGTCGTTCTGTATTTCTCTACAGAGGAACAATAGCCTTGCTTGGATTAGTGCAGAGTGTCCAGAACTTCCTGATAGTTACAGCCTGGAATAGTCTGTAGACCATGTGTTTTTCAGTCTCGTACCTATTTCCTACTGGATCTGGCTCCCTCTTCACCCAGATACTGTGGGCAGTTAGGTCACTGCGTGTAAAGAGGAGAGTACTGGTGCATTTACCCCAGAAGTAAAGAAGTATTTCTTCTTAAAAAGAAAGTGAATCTGCTCCCTTTGGTTCTGGCAGGCAAAAACAGACACAGACTTGAGGGGCTGCTGTGGTTCAAGGAGTCTGGGTAAGGCATGCCTGCCCCCTGCCAGCAGCACAGCTGGAGAGGGGGAACCACATCCCTCCTCCTCAAAGCCACTCCCAGGATAAATAGCCTGGACAGGGCTCTGGCCTGGGGTGTGTGCAGAGTGTTTTGCTTTCCAAGTGCCTTGAAGATTTGCGATGGTGGACTTTGTAATGGATAATAGCCTGGCTGCTAGTCCTGCTGGGGAAAGAGGAGCAAAGAGTTGTGCCTTGCTGCTTCCCACTCCTACATTGCAACGTGGTCTGCTGCTGAAATGATGGTAGATGGTGTGGATCAGTGGCACAATAAATGCCTTCAGTTGCAAAAGGGAGGAGGCTGGATCTCTTTTAAAAGGAAACATATTTTCTGAGTACAGATACTGTATTGCTGAGAACCATATGTAGACTTTTGTGCCAAATTAATTATCTTTACTTTAGATTTCTTTTACTTGAGAGGCATTGATAATGCTATTTTTTTTCTGTCTTCCATGTGATATACTCAAAATAAAATTTGGAGGTCCTTTCATTTTCTTTTCAAAAATACAGAAGTGATAAATATAAGAGCCCAATATTATCTTTTTGGTTTTGCTTCTGACTGTGACTAAGAGGCAAATACCTCCTGAAGTGGATTTTTGAAACTGCTGAAAAAACATCTGTGAGTTTCATAGTCATATATGATAATCCTCAGTTTGGTGTAGGCCTCATGTTGCTATATTTCAGACCAATCTGGCTTTTCTATAAGAATTTACGTGCCACAGTGACCTTCGGAGTAGGATGGATTTCACAGGCACTTTCTGCAGTACATCCATTTCTTTGCCTGCTAGAAAATGTATTGCATGTTGCAGTGCTTGCAGGAGCAAGCCTGAAAGCATTGGATTGACATCAAAGGCAAGATCTTTCTGTACAGAATGCTGGAGATTGTAAGAGTGGTAAAAATCTGGCAAAGGAAATGCATACTGCTTTACATTGCAAGCCCCTTTCCCTCCCTCCTCCCCGTCTTTTTAGGGTGTGTGTGGCAGATATGAAATAGTGCTGGTACATTACTTATGGGAGTAGAAGTTTTTCTTAGAAGTTCTTTTGCCGATTGAGGATGATTGCTTTCACCCTGGGTGGAAAAACATAGCTATAGTTATCCATATTTTTATTAAGAAGAAGTTAGCTATAGCTATAAATGTTGGATGAGTACTGAATGTTTACAGCATCAGGAAACTTGTATCTTCTTTGAATAAGTGGGTGATTATTTAATAGCAGTAAGCTGAATGTGAACTCTAGCAAAGACTTGCTGGAATCCAAGCAGCCAAGAGAAATGCTGTACAGGTCACACCTGTTTTTAAGGTGGTTATACTTCAGGTTGGTGTTTGTAGGAAAGGAGAAATACTGATAAACTCTCAAGCTTTCATAGCTACATAGCTTTCAAGTTGTGGCAAGTGTTGTTTTGTCTGCTCTGAAGGGGTTTTGATAAAAGGTCTGTAGCTGCTGGATTTCACTAAATGTTTAGTCTTTGATAGTGCAGTCTGTTTTTTACTTGTTGTGGTTGTCAGATCTGCTGGACAACATCCTGAAACCTTGAGCTGCCAGTGGTGACAGAGCAAGGGAACTGGGGTGGCATTGCATAGCTGCAATGTGTGATGGGCAGCATGCCCCCTGAGCCAGGATGTGGGTGTCCACAGCCAGGGTGTTTGTGCAGAAGAAAGCTCAAATTTGTTTGCTGCTCAATTCTGAATCAGCTTTGCTTTTGTCAAGTGAGGTGGAAGGGCTGAAGGAGGGGTGGAGGGCTCTGGGGATCCCACCAGTGCAACAGTCACCCTCCCTTCAGCTCACAGCACAGAAGGCAGTGGATGGTGAGCACCCCTACCCTCCTGCTGCTTTGGGTCAAGGAGAAGCAAATTGTCAGAGTGGCAGCAGCTGCAGCTGCTGCTGGTTGGATGGCTGGTGGCAGGAGATCTCTTTGGGGGACTGTAGGCAGGTACCTCAAGCCAATGGCAGTATCAGGAGAAGGTCACCTTGCCCCTAGGCATTGCCCTGCACTGAGAGGGACTGTGGTTGTCATTATTGTAGTCATAGTTGTTTGGTTTGTATGCCTGCATTAGGTGCTCATAGACTCTCTTGGTGGGATTTGTTTTTCTTGTGGTTAGCTTTTACAATCTGTTGGTATAACAGTGGTGTCACTTCTTGGGTCTTAGAGCTTTCAAGGTTTCATGGTTGTGTTACTAACCATTTTCACAGTTACTTGTAACCAAATATGAAGTAGCAAAGGGTGGCAGCGTGCATGTATGCTTGATGTTCCATCTGGACGCTTCTGAGCTCTTTCATTGATACTCCAGCTAATTAAAGTAAATTGTGCACTTTTGTGCATAATTGAGTTGTTGTTTCAATAACAACAATGCCTATTGTGACAGGTGTGTTTTCAGTGATTGTCTGTAGAAACTGGATCGGTGGTTTTACAGGGTATGTACAGTCCTCTTATGAGTTGCAGTGGAAACAGTTTCATTTGGTATTAAAGCTGTAATGTAGGATGTAAAGGGGAAATTTGGCTACGTTGCTTAAGGTTGTGCTTATAGGAGTAAACTTTGTATCACATTTCTGTAGTTGCTAACTTTGAATATATAAAACTAATTATTGAAGTAAAAAAGCATTTGGGAAACTGGTAGGGGAATATTACATAGAGAAGCATAGATTCAGACTGGTGATGATAAGCATATCAATCCCAAAGGAGAGTAAAGCACTGTATTCGTACTGTGTTGCATGTCACTGACTATTTCACCTGGAATGTGTCTTTGCAAATGTGTATACAGCCCTGCTAAAGTGTTGCATGTTGTATAGGCAAATTATGAGTACAGGATAATAACTTGAACATTCCCTGCATCCATCCAAGAATATCTCCAGGCATTTCTGTCTAGTCAGGATGAACCAGCCAACTAATAAGAGCATGTTGCCCTATATGCCACAGCAACACTGGGATATACTAGGATTGGTGTTTGAGCATATTTTAACCATCCACATAAGCATTAGATTGGGTTGAGGAGCAAAGCCTGGGCTTTCAGTGAAGAATTCATTGGGATTTTCAGCTGTTTCTATCCATGTGTCTCCCTGTTTGTTGCTACATTCCCACAGACACAAGTCCAGCGCATCAATAGGTCATTGCCCCTTCATTCCTCTTGACAAGGAAATGGAATTCACCAATTTTTTTCCTGAGATACGGCAGTGGGACAAACAACTTCAAGGAAATGGATGTGTGGATAGCTACCCAGCATTCAAGGAGTATCATCCTGAATGTGACTTGTACTTGAAAGATACCCTTATAAATGTCTATCACTTATTGGTCTTTCTTTCTCTCCTTTTCCTTGCTGTCCCTCCCAAAATGTGTCATACATGGAGAGCAATTCTGTGGAAATGAGCCAGGTATCTTTGAGCTGCCCTGGGCATGGTTTCTGTACAGAGCTCTGAGAGCTGTCCCAGTGTGGCTAGCAATATAATCAGGATTGTTTTGCTCCTTTTGATGGAACTACTGAAAACTTTACCTCAGAGCAGTATATTTCCCTATACAGAAGCCTTACAAATGAAAGAAGACTTTTCTGGATTAGTGTTTGCTCCCTTGTCTTTTAGCTTCTTGTTTACAGTAGTTACAGTGCCCTATTTCAAAAGCCCATGTTAGTGGGACTGGAAACTGAGTGAAACTTCAGGGTATTACGATAATCAGAATAATCCTGGTATTTAGTGAATAGACTAAAAATAGCTCTCTAGAACTATTCGATTTTGCACACAGTTGGTAGGAATAGCATAGGTTAGTGCCTGCTTCTCCAAGAAGTCCGGTGTGTTTCTGTTTCCTGCCTTGGATTGCTTAAGTTTCACACACAAAAGCATCCTAGGAGGTTCAGCCTAGAGGAAAAAATTCAGGGGGAGATGTGCAAACTGATGACAATATGATGACGAGAGGGAATTACATGATTGTAGAAAACATAAATGCCTTAAAAATAATATGCCTGAGCAAATGCTTATGCCATGATCCTGCATATTTCCATCCCCAATATCTCTTCCACGAAGTTTCTTGCAATCAGTTGCCCAGATTTTTACAACAAAGTTCTGTTTGAGAGACTTGTTTACAGCTTTTTCACTTCTTCTTTCTAAATTGTTCCTAATATGCTATGAATACCCTGTAATAGCAACTTTGGTATAATTTTTGTGTGAAAACAATTACTTTTTCCCTCAGAAGTGTGACACAAAAGTGCAGAAACAGCTTTGGCAAAGGAGCCACACCCAGCTCCTTTGTGGTTCATGTGAGAAGAGGGGGGGAGGGGAAAGAAATACTGACTTTTCTTGGAGCTCCCAAGATGAGGTGACATTTCTTGGTTGGTAGGAAACCCGAATGTGCACTTGCCATGCATCTGCCTCCTGCAATTGTGCCAGAAGTCATTCTGTGCTCTGTATATCCCCCTGACTGTTCGTCTTGTGGTTTGATTAGCTTTCCTCCCAAGACCCTGCAAGTGTCATCTCCTGCTTGTAGAAGTTGTGTCTCCACTAGAGGGGGGTGCCACTATTGCTGTAGTGGGAAACTTTTGAGGATTTAGTAAGTTATGGTGCTTTACTCTTCCTTCTTGCTTGGCAGTGTTGCGCATTGGGTTAAGTGGAGTATTCTTGGAAGAAGGCTGCTGCAAGACTGAAAGCAGAAGCTGATTAATTAGTAGGCATTGGGTTTCTCCAAAACGCTGTCAGTTCTGCCAGAATGCCCTAGGACATTTTTGTATAGAATCATAGAATGATTTGGGTTGGAAGGGACCTTAAGGATCAGCTGGGTCCCAAGCCCCTGCCACTGACAGAACACTGTTCACTAGTCCAGGCTGCTCAAAGTGCTGGACAAACAGTTCCAGAGATTGAGATATCCACAGCTTCTCTAGGCAACTTATTCCAGTGTCTCATGACTCTCACAGTAAATAATTTATTCCTAGTATTAATTGGTATATACCCTCTTTCTGGGTCAATTACACCCCGTCCTATCACTACATACCTTTCCCTTTCCAGCTTTTTTTGTAAGCTTTCTTTAGGTACTGGAAGATGCTGTAAGGCCTTCCCAGAACCTTGGCTTTTCTAGGCTGAACAGCCCCATTCTCTCATCCTTGTCTTCATAACAGAGGTGCTTCAGCCCTCTGGTCATTTCTATGGCCCTCTCTGCACTCCCTCTTTCTTCTGTTCAGAGATCCAGGGCTGGATGCAGTACTCCAGGTGGGATCTCCTGAGAGAGGAGAAGAGGGAAGTATAAGGTTGGCTGACCTAAGAGAGGCTGCTCAGTAGCAGGAGGCTGAAAATCAGACCAGCATGCCTATGTGGGCTGTGTCAGGGATGAGAGTAGCTGTGCATGGGCCTCAAGCTTTGGTGCCATGGACACAGCTGGTGTGTGCAATTGTGGGATGCCTAAAAAATCTGGTTTGTGGGTGGATTTCGGTACGTTCTCCTTTTGTGGCCTGGATCCCTTGAACTTCTTTGTTTGTTTATTTGTGCGGTCACAAAAAACGTCTTAGTGGTTCCCAAGTAAAGCTTTATGGCTTATGCTTTTTTTACAAAACTGTGTGAAGGAGGCTTTGAAGTGTGTCTGTGTTTAAAGTTTGTACCCATGCTAATGTGCACCAAGTTCCAATGGAAAAGCTGGAAGCAAACTACTAATTAGGTTTTTTTTTTCTTTAAGAATAATCCACTGATATTCAGTTGTACTTTTGTCCAATAGGATTGATTTTTTGCATATCTTACTCTTCAAAAGAGGTGCAAAAGGAGTTTATCTCAAAAATGGTGGGACAGGCTAGATAGTGCTTGGACGCTAACCTTTCTGTCATCATATGTGTTAGAAGATAGGGTTTTTTGGTTTTATTCAGTTTTTACATCAACTCCATTCTGCCTCCTGCTTTCTGTTTTCACTTGAATTTGTGGCATCTCCTAAATACTGATTGAAATATTTGTTGCTTCTGTTGGGCATTGTATATATTGAGGACCTAGTCAGAGAAGCTGAATAATCACTGAAGTATGGTGCAAATTTACAACAGTCTATTTAATTCATGTGACCTCTTGTATGCACCAAGAGACTGTCTGCTAAACACAACTCAGAGTTAGTCCAAGTCAATTTTTAAAGTGAATTAGTCAAGCTGTGAGCTAATCCTCTCTGTTTATCTGCTTGTTCAGATAGGCAGCAGCCTAAGTTGCTTTAAACTTCACTTGATAATTGAAAGGGGAAGGGTCAGAGGGAAAGGTGATGAAGTCTTGGTGTTTTCTTCATATTTCTCCTTTCAGGGCATATTTCAGTAGTGCTTTGCATTTATAAATCTCGAATTCATAGAATGATCAGCATAAGATACCCAGGGCCAAAACCCACTACTCTGCTGCAGTTCTCTACTAAGCATCCCTGACAGCTGAGGCTGCTCCCGGGTTATTTTGGGGAGTGTGTTACTTCTTGATCATCCGTAAAAACTGTTCCACAAAATGTCCAACCAGTTGAGGTGGCATACTGTAGACAGCAGGGAACATGATGCAGACTGTGAGGACTAGAAAGACCTGTCAACCTCTGCCAAGAAACTGGTAACCAGCCCCAATTCACAAATTTTAGGTGTATTGTTCTGAGCACACCAGATTCTTGCATGATGGACAAGAAGTAATTCCCTTTCATTTGTCAACATCAGGATTTTTGTTGTCTTCAGCTACTGGGTTTGCTCCCCCTCCATTTTGACAAGATCAAAGGTAAGATCTTATTTCTGGGTCACTGCTGTCCATCAGATAAGTTTGTTTGTGGCCTTGGGAAAGAGCAGTGACATAAGAATAGGGAATTTAAATCCTGTCATTAAGATAATTCCTTCTTATTGTTAATTTTGAGTTCTTTCAAACTTCATTCAGGTAAACTTTGCAAAATACAGCACTGCATAAAGTGTCTGGAGAACAGTCAGTTGAACCAATGCAGATATTGCATAAATATCTCTGAAGGGGCATGACTGTTATATCTGGTTTGAGGGGTTGATAAATAGTTCCTGTGTCTGCATTGGTGGTGGCCTGAACTATGTTAAGCTTTTACCTTACAGTCTTTAATGTATTTTCAGGAGTGGGAAGAACAGTTGGCAAATTTTTTTTCACATAAACTAAATTAAACTCCTGTTTGTGTATCATTGGTCATGGTGCATGTAGCTCTATATTGAGGTGGTGCTTTTGTAATTTTGGATTTGGGGTTTGGCATGCTTAATTGTGAACTTCCTTGGCTTCAGCAATTCCAGATTATTGTGTTTTGTGGTAGTTTATTCTGCCTGAAGATTGAACATCTGTTTTATGGGTGTGGGGTAAAAAGGAAGTACTCGTTTTAAGGCTGGCCCCCGTCAAAGCTGCTTAGAGAATTGTGACATTTTGTTATCATCCAGATGTTTTTTTGGGTTTTTTTATCTAGGAAAAGGATATTGCCTGAATGTTTAAATGCAAACTCGTTTCAGAAGAGTGCCAGCCTTTTATGACTTCTCTGAGTTTAAAATAAAAGGTGGAGTGTACAAATGGAGTCTGTGTTGCTGATCCATGGCAGTGTGTAATTGTATCACTTTGTTATTTCTTAATGGGAACAAATACTAAAATTATTTTTGTAAATTGTTGAGAAGATTAGGTTCTTGTTGCCTTTTCTGCTGAGGAGTGATAGTTGAAGAAAAGCATCCTGATTTCTAATATAGTGATTTATACCTCATTAGAATCATAATCATATAATGGATTGGAAGGGACCTTAAATATCATCTAGTTCCAGGCCCCCTGCCGCGGACAGGGCACTTTGCCTAGATCAGGTTGCTCAAAGCCCCATCCAACCTGACCTTAAATACTTCCAGGGATGGGGCATCCACATTTTCCCTGGGCAACCTGTGGCAGTGTCTTACCACCCTCACAGTAAAGAATTTCTTCCTAAAATATAATCTAAATGTGTTCTCTCTCAGTTTGAATCCATCCCCCCTTGTCCTGTCTCTACATACTCCTGTAGAAAGTCCTTCTCTATCTTTCTTGAAGGCTTCCTTCAGGTGCTGGTAGGCTGCAATTAGGTCACCCTGTGGCCTCCTCTTTTCCAGGCTGAACAATCCCAATTCCCTCAGCCTTTTCCTATAGGAGAGGTGCTCCATCCCTCTAAACATATTGGTGTCCTCCTCTGGACTCAGTCTAACAGGTCCATGTCCCTCCTGCACTGGGACCCTAGAGCTGGATGCAGTGTTCCAGGTGGAGCAGAATCCCCTCCCTCCCCTGCTGCCCACGCTGCTTTGGATGCAGCCCAGGACACGTTTGGCTTTCTGGGCTGGGAGTGCTCATGGCTGGGTCATGTCCAGCCTCTCACCCACCAGCACCCCCAGTCCTGCTCACGGGGCTGCTCTCAAGCCATTCATTCCCCAGCCTGTGTTGATACTGGGAGTGTCCTGACCCACGTGCAGCACCTTGAACATTATCTTGTTAAACCTCTTGAGATTCTCATGGGCTCACTTCCCAATCTTGTCCAGGTCCCTCTGGATGGCGTCCTGACCTTCAAGTGTGTCAACAGCAGCACTGAACTTGGTGTCATCTGCAAATTTGCTGAGGGTGCACTCGATGCCTGTGTCTATGTCATTAATAAAGTTGATACAAAAGTCTTGCCCACTGTTACCTTCTTTAATGATACTGATTATTAAGCAAAATAGTAATGAGAATGTATTTGGAGCTACGTTCTATCCACTACCCTTGCAATTCCAGTGTTCAGAATAATTTTAATGAGCAGCTCCTTGCTCTGTCACTCCTTTTCTCTCTCTCTCTCTTTTTCCTTTTTTTTTTTCAATAAGAAGAAACAGAAGAGGGCAAAAGCAAGCACCACACTTACTTCTTTTATACACACATGTGCACACAATGCTGGCAACAGTTAATAATTTATCTTAAATTATGAGCTATCCATGGTTACTTTGAACTCTTCTGCCTCTTAGTTAACTACTTCAAATTTCATGTCTGTCAGTAGAAATAAACAGTTTTAAAAGAGTTTCAGAAACTGTTTTGAAATTACTTCTTTTAGAAGTATTTGGTACTATAGATGTTAGTATGATGAAAGTGTATATTTTGAAAATACAGTCATATGACAGCAGCTTCGTTGTGGTTGTGCTATGAGAGACGATCCATTTTGTAGTGACTTGTTTATGTAAGCCTGAGCAGATTGGCATTATTCTCCTGGAGTTGGTGTCTAGCTGTATTTTTCCTCTTTATCTTCTTGTGATTCTGGAAGTTTAAAGTAATGAGATAATGTTGAAATTAGATGATTGCGTGAATTATTATTCTGGAGTCTTCCTAGTTCGTGTTGCTTTTACTTGAAATGCAAAAATTAAAAATTAGCTTTCAGGGATATCTTACTGTTCCAGTACTTACCAGTTAAAAAAAGCATTGTGGAGCTGCTGCTGCAGTTGTTTCTTGAAGATAGTGCTGTGGCTAGCAGAGATATTGTAAGCAATTTTTGTGTGTCTGTTACCTATGTTTGGTGTGATTATTTTACACTGACCTGGCCATTGTGTTCATTGAAGAAGCTCCTAAGGGATACATCCCAAGAGATGTGCATCTATCAGCCAGCATCCCTTGCCTTAAAGTAGATGCTCACACTTTTGCCCCAGTGCGTGGGAAGAGATTCTCGAGCCTTAATGAGTGGCAGAGGAATGTTCATCTCTAAGCAATTCCTAACAAGCAAGCACTTTTGGAAGTCATTAGGAGAAGCTAGATAATGACTGAAATCATTCTAGAGGTGCTGGATAGTAATGGGAAAACTGATGTGTTGGCTTTAAAGGGCAAACTGCAGGA